>JAKLND010000011.1:0-237546 GCA_022813125.1 Septoriella neoarundinis | reverse complement strand
ACCCTCCACCACCCTCCACCACCGCGCCTCTTCCGCCCACGCCCACCGCACCCCTTTCGTGCACTTGCATCTGTCTCTGCGCCTCTCGCATTACACTACCCCAGCCGCGCTTGTGGCTCCTCGCTGCGTCGTCATTCCACGCCATTGAGCCCGCGCGCACTGCCTCCTGAAGCCTCCTCCCGCCGCATCCACTTCGCCAGTCCTGCCAGCCTCGCTGCACCGAGCCTCCATGGGAAGCAGCCTTCCGTAAACCCACCTGCCTACTCCGACGTCGCTCACGCCCACCATGGTCTTCCTCGGTGTCTACCGCGCCCTCTACGACTACACCCCGCAGTCGGACGAGGAGCTCGAGATCAAAGACGGCGATCTGCTGTTCGTTTTAGAAAAGAGCACCGAGGATGATTGGTGGAAGGCGAAGAAAAAGGCTGCTTCTGATGATGACGATGAGCCCGAAGGTCTGATCCCAAGCAACTACATCGAGGAGGCGGCTCCCATACACGGCGCGAAAGCCCTCTACGACTACACCAAGCAGACCGATGAAGAGCTC
Source organism: Septoriella neoarundinis (assembly GCA_022813125.1). NCBI lineage: Eukaryota > Fungi > Ascomycota > Dothideomycetes > Pleosporales > Phaeosphaeriaceae > Septoriella > Septoriella neoarundinis. The sequence continues at coordinate 236,999 of JAKLND010000011.1, read as the reverse complement.
AGTTTCCGTGAGGAGGCCCGATTGGAGGTCTATGATACTAGCGATCCCGACTGGACGCTCGTGGGCTGCAATGGCGAATATGGATTTGCGCCTGCGATCTACATCGAAGCGACGTCAAGCACACCCGCCGCAGCGTCGCCACCGCCTGCCCCTGCTCCGCCGCCCATGCCCACACGTCCGGAACCAGACATGGACAAGCCTCTGCCAGGTGAGGCTGACTACCCTGGCCCCTCTTCTAACAGTCCACCCTCGAACAACCCAGCTGCCGCGCTGGCAGGCATCATTGCTCAGAAGACCGGTAACGCCAACGCCGAGCCAGCACCTGTCAGGGAAAGACAGCTCGCAGCTCCTCCTCCCCCGATGGCACCGCCGCAACAATACACACCCGAAGAGAGCGAAGACGAGGCGCCCTCCCTTCCTACGCGCCCCATGTCGCAGGCACCTGTTTCTCCTCCACCAGCACAATCCGCGTCCCCGCCAATGCGATCTCCCGAATTGCCTGGAGGTGTCACGACTTCCCTGCCCCACCGCTCGATATCTTCTGGCTACCCTCCTGAGGAGGACCCGGGCTTGCGATCACCTGGCGGATACCACCTGTATAACGTACACGAGATGGTTTCAGTCATGGGCCGCAACAAAAAGATGCCCACCACGCTTGGGATCAATGTTGGCAAGGGCATGATCATGATCAGCCCGGAGAAGAGCAGGGATGGACCAAGTCAAGAGTGGACTGCGGAGAAGCTCACCCACTACAGCATTGAAGGAAAGCACGTCTTCGTGGAACTCGTCCGACCCAGCAAGAGTGTCGACTTCCACGCTGGAGCGAAGGATACTGCTAGAGAAATTGTGTCTTCCCTTGGCGAGCTGGCGGGCGCGGCCAGAGGGGAGGGTCTTAAAGAGGTGTGGGCTGCCAGCGCGGGATCGAACGGCGCCGGAAGGAAGAAGGGTCACATGGTGTACGAATTCATGGCGCAAGGCCTAGATGAGGTCACGGTCGCTGAGGGCGACGAAGTCATCGTACTCGACGACACCAAGAGCGCTGAATGGTGGATGGTCAGGCGATTGAAGAACGGCAAGGAGGGCGTCGTTCCCGCTTCCTACGTCGAGGTCACCGGAACTATGCAGGGGGAGACGATCTCCGGCTTGGACACAGCTCGCAGCACAGTGGAGCAGAACAGACTTGAGGAGCAGCGTCTGACACGCGAGGCTACTAGGAAAGACAAGCGCAAGAGCGACAAGGACGGCCCGGGTCTGGGCCTCAACCTGCCCGAACGCGCCAGCAGTCTCCTCGGTGACTCGAAACGCGACCAAAGGAAAAGCAAAGACCAAGCCGCGAGGACCAAGCCGAAACAAGACCGCGTACGAACCTGGACTGATCGTTCTGGCACGTTCAAAGTCGAAGCCGAATTTATTGGTCTCCGCGATGGCAAGATCCATCTTCACAAGCAGAACGGTGTCAAGATTGCTGTGCCCGTGTCTAAGATGGCTGTCGAAGACCTGGAGTACGTCGAACAAGCCACCGGAACGTCTCTCGATGAGGACAAGCCTTTGAGCGACATCAAACGACGATCGACTCAGAAGAAGCCCGAAGGCAGGGCTGGAGCGAGCATCAGGAAGGACGAACACGACTGGTTTGACTTCTTCCTGCAATGCGGCGTAAACCCCCAGATCTGTGAACGATACGCGGCGGCTTTCTCGCGTGATGAGATGGGTCCGGAAGTGCTGCCCGATGTCAACGCTCAGCTCTTGCGAACTCTCGGCCTGAAAGAAGGAGACATCCTTCGCGTCATGAAACATCTGGACAACAAATACGACAGGAACCAGGGAACCGCCGACGGAGACAAGTCGGACTCGGCACCTGGTGGTCTGTTCTCTGGTCCTGACGGGACTTTGCGGAACAACACTCGCAAGGGAAGGCCAGCGCCCCCTGTTCAAACAAACGACGTCGTGGACGAGGATGCCTTCAAGCCCAAGGATGCTCCATCTGACAGCAAAGCCACACCGCTGGCTTCTGCCCCCCCGCCTGGTAAAACAGCCAATGGGTTCGACGATGATGCCTGGGATGTGAAGCCATCGCGGACAGAGACTCCTACGGCTGCGCCTGCGCCTGCACCTGCACCTGCAGCTGCGGAACCGCCCAAGCCGCAGCCTCAACCCAAGCTTAATGACGACCTCTCCTTGCTTGCCCTGCCTCTCCAACCCGAACCCACCGGAGCCAAACCAGTCACTGCGCCTCCTGCCGCTCCTGCACCTGCACCTGAGCCAACGCAATCGCCTCAGCCGCAGCAGCCGCAAGGTGCTGATCAGGCCATTTTTGAGAAGATTGCGGCTCTCAAGCCGCAGCAGACTGGTTACCAGAGGCCAGTGCCTCCCGCACAGCAGCCTCCAGGAGCGGGCTTCCCCATGCCTCCGCCGCCTCGCGCCGCCTCCGCGCCAGGCTTGCAACCCCAACAGTCTGCTTTCGGCCCGCCTCCTCTCCAGCCTCAGCTCACTGGATTCCAGCAGCCCATGCAGACAGGATTCCAGCCGGCCCAGATGGCCCCTCAAGGTCAAAGTTTGCAGGAGCTGCAGGCCCGACAGCAGGCTCAGCAGTTTCAGCAATTTCAACCGCAACCAACCGGCTTTGGCATGCAACAGCAGAATGGCATGATGTCACAGATGCAACAGCAATACCCGGCCATGCAACCCCAACCGACCGGTTTCCAGCCCCAAAGCCAGTTTGGCCAATCCCAATTCGGCCAACCGCAGCAGGGCTACCAACAAGCCTTGAACATCGGTCAACAAACCGGCTCTCCCTTCGCAGATCCTCCCCGCCAACCATTCCAAGCGGCGCCATCGGGTCTCGGTAACTCATTCTCTCCTCAACAAACCCCCGGCTTCCAGCAGCAGCCCGGCTTCCAACAACAGCAACCCAGCTTCAACATCGCCCAGCCCACGGGCGCAATGAACGGCACTTTCGGGCAGCCCGCCCCTCAACTGCCGCCCCAGCAGACAGGCGGTGTCTTGGGCCCGATGGCCCCTCTGGTCCCGCAGAAGACCGGCCCTCCGCCGCCCGTGCGCTTCGGCGTGCAGCCTGGTCAGCCGAAGTTGGTGCCGCAGAAGACGGGCAGGGCGGAGCTGAGCCGTGCTAGTGAGTTTTCCATGTCTAAAAAGCATTTCCCAAGAGCGTTTGATGCTAACTACTTTTTTAGCGCCGCAGAATCCTTTTGGATTTTAGAGGACTCGTTGGGGCGAATTGACTCCTTAGAGATTTGTGCGTCGGCATTTGTAGATGATTTCCCATTGGTCGTCGCTAGGGTGATGCGGTGTACATATTGTGTAATTGATGGGATTCACGTGATGCTTCGTCCCCTCCGTGTATCGCCACGTCTCGAGATGATGAGGATGTGGTGTAAGTGATTCGGCTCGGATTGTGAACTCAAGCGGTCAAGTCAAATGACTGCTCATACATCAGTCAGTCAACCAGTGACATATTCTTGACAGGTCATGTGCCCTCAGCTCCTGTCTCGGGTACCCCACATGATCCTTCGATGGAAAGGCGAAGTGAAGTTGAGGCTGTAGCCTAAGGCGGCGATCACTGGCTCGGCCCGGTTCCGTTCGTCGGGGTCCCGTCGTCACTGCGGCTTCGCGAGTGAGCTGCCTACATGCCACACGACCACCGCTAACATTGCAGCGCGACTTTTGATACGGCACACCATCGCGGACCATCTACGACCAAGGCTTGACGCGGCGAAGTCTTCGCCATAACCCAGACCATTCGCGAGGCTCGATCTGACTATCTGGAGCAAACACCGCCGCGCGCGACACCCCGCGGATGAGTGCCGGCGCCCTGCGCCTCTTGCTGCAGTGAGCGAGAGAGGGGAATCGCGCGCAGTGAAAGTGGATACGCAGCAGGCGACACCAACTTCCACCAGCTACCCGACGCAGCTACTCCGACATCACACCGAGCACGTAACCCAACACACACCCGCCCACCATGCCGCACGCGACCAACGACGACCAGCCCATGGCGGACTTCAACGAAGATGACGAGATCGCGCGCTTCCTCAACATGGGCGGCTCCGGTGCCGGAGTCGGCGAGGGCGATGCCTCGAACTACGAGCTGGACCCCGGCGAGAAAAGCGACAACGCGATCGACTACGAAGACATGAGCGACGATGACCTGCCGGAGGAGGAAGAGGCTACCGCGCACCCAGAGAACGGAAACGGAGCCGCCGGCGATGAAGATGGCGACGCAGATCTCACGGCACAGCTGAATGGTGCGCTGATGGAGGACGACGGCGCGAACGGTTTCCACGGCGAGGACGACGGCGGCGGATTGTTTGGAGAGGGCGAAGAGGATAACGACCTCTTTGGAGAACACTTTTCAAGCTCGCCGGTCGAAGAGCGCAAGCCTGATTTCGCCGCCCAACATCAGCAGCCGCAGCCACCACGATCAGGCGCCCTGGCTCTGCCTGGCAAAGCCGCCGGCGGCCTCGCGCTTCCGCGCCCTGGGCAAGGCTCGCAGTTCCACGCCAGTCCGACTTCCATGAGCCCGCCTTCGTTCACAGGCGACGATGCGCTCTCTCCGGCTGCCTCGAGTCACATGGCGGATGACGACGAGGAAGAAGAGGAAGAGGAAGTCGACGAGATCACGCTGATGCAGAGAGAGCTCTTCAAGATCTCCAGACAGCATGCTGCTGGTGAGAATGTCGGCTGGGGCGGATTTGCGGACCAGGACAAGGACGAGCATCGCAAGTGGTTCCCTAGCTGGGAGAGCGACGAAGTGCCCAAGTTCACGCAGCTCTTCCGTCCACTCCCTGGCACGTATCGAGGTAAAGTCCCGGTCAAGCCTCCAAAGCCTGTGCAGCCTACAAAGCTTTCTCTGGAGCTTCTGCCAGACCAGGAAAGGAGCTTCAAGACTGCGACTGTCGTCGGAAAGTCAGCGCAGGACGCCTACACTGGCCGTAAGCTTGTCAGTTGCGACCATGGTGCCGCAGCAAAGGACGAGAGCGACGATGACCTGGCTCTGAGTGAAATGGACGAGAACGAAGTCATTGGTGGCGTCACTATGCAGGATCTCGCGATCATCTGCGAAGACTGGGACATCCCGAGCATTGCCACCGCATCTGTGTCCGGCGATCAGGATGAAACAATGGGAGATGATTACGATGGCCTCGAGCGCCTCCGTCCCCAGAAGAAGCGTAGGACAAATGTCCTTGATATGGACGCATCACTCGCCGTGCAAGACCCTTACATCCGCTTTGAAGAACCTGAGCACGCATCTGCCAAAGTGGCTCGCAACGTCACCCTCGACATGAACGACCCTTACCTTCTCATCGATGAGCAAGCGCCGCAGATCAAGCGCCCAGCTAGGCACGTTCCTAGTGACAACACACGCGATGCTGCTCTCGGTCGCGATCTCGCCAAGCGTTACGACATCTCAAATGACGCGGCCTATGATCTCCTGAAAGAGAATCACCAGCACAAGATCCGCAGCACCCTCGGCAGTATGGCTACGGAGCACAGTCTTCCAGCTCTCAAGCTGCAATTCCCATTCTACAAGGTTGCTATGGACAGCAAAGAGAAGCGCGCCTTCCACCGTCAGCCTCTAGTGCTGCACGAGAACTCCGGCCGCACCTACAGAATCCAGAAACCCAAGCATCAAAAGCGGAAGCATGTCCGTGGACGCGAGGCAAAAGACCTTTTCGCAAAAGCCGAGGACTTGTCCTTTGGCGACAATGCAAACGTCCTGCTGCTCGAGTACTCGGAGGAGGTCCCGACAATGCTGTCAAACTTCGGTATGGGCAATCGCTTGATCAACTTCTACCGCAAGCGCGACGCAGATGACCAGGAACGTCCTAAGAGGGACATCGGAGAGACGCATGTGCTGCTCAACCAGGACAAGAGCCCGTTCTCGAACTTCGGCCACGTCGACGGCGGCGAGACTGTGCCTACGATCCAAAACGGACTTTATCGTGCCCCTGTGTTCCAGCACAAGCCCAAATCAACCGACTTTATCTTGTCCATCAGCCATACATTCGAAAACGGCAATCGCATGTATCTGCGGAACGTCGAGAACCTCCATGCCGTTGGTCAGCAATTCCCCATTTCTGAAGTGCCCGGTGAGCACTCGAGGAAAGTCACGGATGCCGCGAAGAGACGCCTCCGCGGTATCAGTTATCGTATCTACGCCAAGAGTCTGGATCCCACCAGGCGTGGCATTGCCCTCACGAACAAGGTGCTTATGAAGCACATCCCCGGCTCGGACATCCCGCAGACTCGCAGCAAAATGCGCGAATTCATGAAGTACGAGAAGAAGGCCAAAAACTCCGACGACGACGGCTACTGGGTCCCGCCGCCCGGCCAAGTTGTGCCCGACTCAGAGACCATCCGCGGCTGGATCAAGCCTGAAGACGTCTGCTTGCTTGATACAATGCAGGTCGGCGTTCAGCATCTTGCGGATCTTGGTATCCAAGACAGCAAGGATGCTAAGGAAGACGACGAGGCCGAGGATGAGGAGAACGTTGAGAAGATGCTCGCGCCCTGGCGCACTACCAAGAATTTCATTCAGGCTTGCCAAGGCAAGGCAATGCTGAAAGTCCACGGCGAAGGCGACCCCACTGGCCGTGGCGAAGCCTTCTCCATGCTCAAGACTAACATGAAGGGCGGCTATACCCCCAGAGGCGAGAGCGCCGCTGAGAAGATGCAAACCAAAGAGAAGCAGCAGCAGTCGGGCCACAAGTACAATGTGGCGACGCAGCAGCTCAAGTACGACCGCGACATCGCCGAGACTTGGAACAGGCAGAAGGCAAGCCTTTCCAACGACATCGAAGGATCCGACACCGAGATGGAAGACGATGAGCCAGAGAGCGCCATCGGTCGCGCTGGCACCCCGCGGACGAGCTTTGGGACTCCGGCCACTTTCGACGATTCCGCAAGTCAATTTAGCAAACATAGCGTGGATCGCCATGAAGAGGTCATGGTCATCAAGCGCAAGCACCGCGATGCCTACGGCAACTGGGTCGAGACGCCTGTCCGCATCGACAACCCGAAGGTCATCAAGTTGTACCGCAAGAAAGCCAAGGAGCGCACGCTCGCGCGCATGAAGTCTGTTCCGTTCGCTTCACCTGGTCTCACGAGATCCTTGCTAACCACCTCCCAGCCACAACACTCTCATCCCTACTGGCGATAGCGAACTTGACGCCCTCGCGCAACAAAAGATCCGCGAAGAGCTCGCCCGCCTTGAGCGCAACCAAGAACGCCGTCTGCACCGCGAGCGCCTCAAGGCCCGCAATGCCGCTAACGCTTCCGCAGCTGGCAGCCCTTCCGCGCCCGCTGGCTCTCCAGGCCCAGGCTCGCCCAGCGTCTCCGAAGTTGCCGGCTCCACGCCTGCCGCTGCTCCTACATCTTCAAAGCCCGGCAAGGGACGCAGCAAGGACGGCACAGCGCGGAAGTGCGCCAACTGCGGTCAGGTCGGCCACATCAAGACCAACAGAAAGTCAGTATCAACCCCAAAATTCACCTGTCAATGCCCTGAACCAGACTTTGGGCCCGAAGAGGTTCACGAGGAGAAGAAAGCAAAGCCCGCAGCCGTCCCTAGTGGCAAGAAAAGAAAGTCAAAAAAGCAGTTGGTTGAGATCAACGTCGATGACGATCAGGAGAGTACTGCCACTGGGGCTTTTGCTGTGGGCGAGCTGGGTTTCTGACCGGATCTCAACATCTGGTCGATAGCAGCCTCTGCTTCTCTCATTACTCCACGGCACAACAGCAGCTGCATCTGCACCTACACCCACCTACAACACACAACACACCCCCTCTATTGCTTGACACTAGCGGCTCAACCCGCGCACGCCAAATTACAGGTAACCCCAACTGGCGTGACTATCCAACCAAAACCCCCCCTTTCCGATTCGCGAACGCAACAAGCACCCGAGACCAGCCCGCTGATACTTCTTGATCAATAGATTATGCCCCATGCTCAACGGCACTTGGAAACCCGAGGACAGGCCTGACGGTCAGGGCGACAGTTCGTTTGGCGCTGTGCCGGCTGCTCTTACTCTCTAGGCGAGGATTCGCTCGCAGCATTCTGATGGTGATGGATGCATGGTTTGAAATGGGTCCGGAGGAGATTTTGACGCGAGGATGAAGGGAAAAAGCGAAAGCTCTCGAAGAAGGTAGCGCTGGGCTGCTAATGATGGCGGTGGATTTTGTTCTCGAGGCGGTATCCGATGGATTGCTGAATAGGAAGGGAAGAGAACCCGATGTTCTCAGATACGGGTATCAATCACCGTCTATCTTGCCTTTTGCAGTCAACTTGTTGCTGCTCATCTCGAGACGTTCGTGCCCTAGCACGCGGTAGCATTGATCATGAAAAAGGAGCCATCCTCAGCTCATCCTGATGCCTTGATATACTCTTCTCATGGATTCGAAACCAACCCTCTTTGCTCCTCCTCGGACTCACGCTCAACAGAAGGCTCCATTATTTTTCACACCCCAGTCAAGCTTTGACCCTCAATCTCTGAACAACGCTTCCTCTCCCTTTCCCCTCCCACCGGCACGCCTCTCTCTGCATCCTCTCTCTGCTCTACTCCCCCACCTCCGCCCGCCGCGGTAGCGTCACTCTCCACAGCCCTCCCCGCCCACGCTGTACCCAGCTTCGCATGCCTTCTTCCAAGACCCTTCGTCGGCTGCCGCGCATTGTGGTATTTTTTGATAAAAGCGGGGCGGTTGGCGAAACGGTGCGCTTGCAAGGGGGAAGACGCTTCAAGGCCGTCGAAAGCTTCACTAGTGGGATCGATTGTTTCGATTTCTTGCGATTCTGGTGAAGCGCGTTGAGCTGTTGTCGTGGCGAAAGGCGTTGAGGAGTTTGTTGCCGTTGTCGGTCGATCGACATAAGAATTTGATTGCGCTGGGTTGCGTGAGGAGGAGAGTGGTTGGGCGATTGATAATTCTGCGCGCTTTTGGACGGATCCGAGATGCGATTGCTCGATGGAAGATCTCACTGATTCGGGACTTGAGTGGCAATTCAATCGTTCTGTGGTTGCTGATCGTTGCTTTTGTGGTTTGCGAAAGCCTCCGTGCCATTTCGGGGGGTCTTGATCAGAGTTCATTCTGGAATGAGCTTGTGAGGAGTCAGCACACAACTATGCGACGCTATGGCGATATCAACGTTGATTTGTAGCGGTGGCGAATTTTGGAAGCAATGTCATATCACAAGCAAGTCTTTGCTGGTGATCAAATGTTTTTCGTGTCGGGTCTGTCAAAGCCCGGGGTACTCATATTCACATTAAGCGTAACATCATTCACCACCTCAAAACGTGTATCTGAACCCTTCCGTGCCCTCCAACAACTTTTTCCCGCTCTCTTGCCTCCTATTCGCAAACCAAAACCACCCGGAAAACAGCCCGACAAAGAGCATAATCCCCACGTGACTCCCGATCGACACCCAAACCGCAGTGGCATATCGCGGCGCCTCCTCCTGCCTGACGATGAAGCTCCCCGCGATCCCGCCAGCGCCATTGAAGGCGGCCACAGTCGCCGCGGTGAAGGCGCGCTTCCACTGACCTGCAATGTTGCTGGTGTAGTATGCAGACAACGCCGCCCAGTTAGAGATGTAGGCGCCGGTGGCGAGGAAAGTGCCGACGTAGCGAACAGCGACATTGTTCGCGAAGCCGAGCATGCCGAAGCCCGCGATGAGGCATAGGGAGTTGAAGACGATAACAGGTCCGCGGATGCGAAATTTGTCGCTGACTAAGGAAGATAGGAGGACGGGAATGGTGGCGTAATAGTAGGGAGGGGCGGAGAGGATGATGGATTTGTCGGCACTGAAGCCCATGCCGCTCTGCAAGATGATGGGTAGGAAGTAGGAAAGAGAGGTCGAAACGAGGTTGAGAAGGAAGAAGAGAATGGCGAAACCGTAGACTTTCGGATCGAGCGCATGAATGAGGACTTTGGGCCAGGTGAAGGGGTCTGCTTCGACGTCTTTGCGGTCGGCTTGAATGCGCGAGACGGCGAGCGCCTGTTCCTCAGGCGTTAGAAACCAGATGCTGTTGTGCGCTTGTTCCGGGAAGTCCACCATCCAGAAGTACGTGAGGATGCCGAAGATGCAAGCGATGAGTCCCTGGACGAGGAACATGTACTGCCAGCCTCGTAAGCTGCCATCACCGTCGAGCTTGTTCAAGCCGAAATTGACGATGCTCCCGGTGGCCAGAATGATGACCTCGCCCGTCTGCATGTACGCGAATCGCGTTTGCTGCTCGCTTCGTAGATACCAGGTCGAGATCAAATAGGTCAGGCCAGGGTATATGCCACTCATTGCCATACCAAGCAGCACCCTCAAAACTATCATCTGCTTCCAGGTAGTCACGAAGGCAGTACACATCGTGATTAACCCAAAGCTGAAAGTGATGAAGGCGAACCATCTCCTTGGACCGAACGTGCGGACGGCTATTGTACTCGGCAGCTGGAAGGCTATACTCGCGATCGTGAAAATGAAGATGCTAACGCTGTAGCGATTCCCCGTAAGGTCGAGATCTGTGAGCATCGACGTGACGGAGGCCGAGGAAATGACACCAGAGTCGAGGAGGTTGAGCGAGCATAGCACGCCGGCGATGGTGCAGAGACGAAGGTCCACCTTCATGCGCAGCCTCCGCACCAGTGCTTGAGTATGCGCATACGCACTTTCGTCCGGGTGGTCATTCGATGGCACGCTGTCAGTGCGATCCTCTGCGATGGCCTTGTATCTTGGGGGCTGTGGCGAAGCCATCAAGGGCTTCGAAGACGTTGCTTGGGCGGAATTCATGGTGGAGCAGAGCGCGTCGATATATCCATTGGGCACGGCGATAAAGTTCTGCGTCACGTATCACGACGGGCGGCTTTGTTACGGTGGTGTTTCGAGGCTTGTCTGAATTGAGTGATGATTATGCAGCAAGAGACTCCATCTGATTTCCCGATGGCATTGCCGAAGAGTGGGGGATTTCGTGCCGGAGCTCTGCAGCAGCGCGGCAGGGACACCTACATGTCCAGTCCTGTTCCGACACTGCTCCCTGTCACCACTTCACCTATTTGAGGAGAGGATCTTCGCATCGGAAACCGCCGTCAGCGGCCACCGCACTGGATCACATACCACGAGGATGCGACGGGCAAGTTAGCTGTTACCTTGGGCCCATCACGGCCATAACTTGGGACGTCGATTGCGCTGAAATATCACTTTCGGGCGTTCGGTTGCGATATTCCCTCATTTCATGGATCAATGATGATTGTATCTGAAGAAACATCTTGTCTGGAGCGAGCATCGGTCTGCAGATGCGATAGACGAGCCTGTTCGCGTCGAGTCATAGGGTCATCGACACCGAGGAGCAGGCGTATGATATAGCTGGTGAGCCACGGAATCGGAGCGCGTCCAATACAGTAACATCTCTGAAGATCGCCTTACCATCTCAATCTATCTTGAATTGGAGAAGGCACCATGGGCCCACTATTTGACTGTTGTCGACTGCGGCGGCCAAGCGTTCCCCACTCGCTCGCCGCCCTCGCCCGCGATAACGTGCCCGACGTGGAGCCATAATTCCGGTGTCGCTATCACATTAAGTAGGGCGCAACTCCATTCGCGAGCTTTGATACGTAGCTTGCTCCAGTGTAGAGGGTAAAGCTACTCATCCCATGCAAATGAGTTCTTGGCTCGTTGAGATGCTTGCCGAGGCAAGCTTTTGGCCGAAGTATATTACAGACATAAATTCCCGCCTGCATGCAACCGCAATCTCACAACTGCTGGCTCATCTATTTACCATGGTTCCATCGCTGGGAAAATGGTGCTCTTGGTCCCTTCTAGCTGCGCTAACGAGCGTAGACTGCCACCGCGTTGTCAATCTAAAGGGTTATGGACGATTTTCTGGAACTTCGGTCAATGAGACACTTGGTGGCCATCCATTGCCCCACACCGTCGATGCCTGGCTCGGCATGGATTACGCACTCCAACCATTGGGCAATCTACGATTTGCTCCAAGCGATTTGCCTGCTCCTTTCGAGGAAGTAAAGCCCGCTACATCATATGGCAAGGTGTGCATCCAAGAAGTGACCTCGGCATTGCCCATTGAGATACAAGACGAGGCTTGCTTGAACTTCAACGTCTTCAGGACGCCGGGTGTTCCTCTTGATCAGAAACTTCCCGTTTTGGTGTGGATTCACGGAGGATCTTTCTACGCTGGGAGCTATAAAAGTTTTGATGCGGCTGCATTCACCGCATCTTCTCCGGCGCCGATCGTAGTCGTGAACTTCCACTACCGGCTCAACTCCTTAGGCTCGCTGCCTTCCAAACTGCTCCAGGAGGAAGGACTTTCCAATATCAACATCCGTGATCAGCGTCTATTCCTCGAATTTGTGCACAAGCACATCGAATCTTTCGGGGGCGACCCCGACGCCGTCACCATCGGTGGCCGGTCAGCTGGTGGCCACTCCGTAGGAATACACTATTTTCATAATTACGCTGACGACGAAGCTGCGAAACCTCTTTTTGCTCGTGCTATACATCAGTCTGGATCGGTGACCTCTCGAGCCTTTCCTCCTGCGGACTTGCCATTATATCAGTCTCAATACCATGACTACATGGACGCTTTGGGATGTAACTCTACGGGAAGCAATGTAGACGCTCTTGAGTGCCTTCGCTCAGTTGACATTAACGAGATTCGTAACATCTCCACGACGATCTTCAGAAAGTACGAGCTTGAATTCACCTGGGCATTCCAACCCGTACAAGGCGGCCCACTCTTTGAGAAACCGGGTTCCCAATCCGGAGTTGACGAAACATTCTTCCACGTCCCAACGATCTCTTCAACCGCCACCGACGAAGCGAAGTATTACCGCACAGGCGCATTCTCCACCAACCAAGAATTTCTTGACTTTCTACACAACGCCTCTCCTGCCCTGAACGCAACCGATCTCCAGTTCATCGAGTCCCTCTATCCAGACCCTGCCTTCAACGCAAGCTCACCATATGCCAATTCTCCAAACAGCACCCAATACAACCGTGTTGAAGCCGCCCTCAGCGATTTCGCATACATTTGCCCCGGTCAAGAAACCGCCTACCACGCCTCCAGCGCCGGGGTCCCAACCTGGAAACTTCGTTTCAACACAAACAACAGCTTCCCTTCCTGGCAGGGCATCCCGCACACGTCTGACACAAAGTACACTTGGAACGACCCGAGCACGCAATATCCCTCTGTTGGCGAAGAGTATCACAGATATCTCGCGAGCTTCGTCCTCACGGGTGAACCGAATACTTACCGCCTCACGGGCAGCCCGGAGTGGTTGCCGTATGAACCCGATGGGTATGGAGTCGAGACGGAGCCAGGAAGGCAGCTTGTTGTTCAGCCCGCTCAAGCTGGTGGGAATGGGACGCATATGGAGGATGATAGCATTCGGCGGGAAGCCTGCTTGTTTTGGCGTGACCCGGAAAGGGCGACGAGGCTGAACAAATGAGTGCAAACAAGTAAAGATGTTGGGACAAGCACAGTTACAGAGACTATAGAGTGAGACATGACGATCACGAATACCGGTGTTTCCGCCTTCGAATTCAGTGGCCCCACTTGGAGATCTTGCCGTACGACTTATGAACCACATTCGCGGACCGACGAGCAACACTCATTCTCTTGACAAGGGTGTTCTGAGTCTCGTCGACTTCGATGCATCCGTCAACATCCTGCGCGGAGCATAGCGGTGTCAAGGTCTTCGAGTCCATGTCGCAAAAGTTGCCGTCAGGACCAATAAAGTCGGGACCCCAGGAGGTGTCAGAAGTGCAAAGCTCGGTGGCTGGCTGACTGGTAAAGTTGGACATGATGAGGTTGTCGGTCATCCACGTGGGGCGAACACGAGGACTGCGCTTTCCGGGCGTTGCTAGATGAACAGTGTCAGCTTCGAGTTGCCGCGGACAGAGACAACATATGGCGGCATACCTGCGATGGGACCTTTTTCAGAGCCGTAGATGGTGTGCGCGCACGCATCTCCTGTGATCGTATCGTTGATGTTCTCGCCGTAAGCCCCGACATCAAACTTCAACGCAGTGTTCTCAATGGTGTTCGTATGATCGCCGTCGATCCAAGTGCACTTCGGAATGTACTCGCCGCCTTCTTTGAGGCGACCTGCAGGCTCGACGCTGTTGTACCAAACTTGACCACATGCGTACCCGACGTCCCCGGTCCAGACTCCGCCCGGGGTGCCGTCGAACTGGCTGACAGTGATCCAGGAAATACAAGTCGCATCATTATTGTTGGACACACTGATGTAGCCGGCACGCCTGGCAGCTACCGTCTGGTCGACCATCTTGGAGCACAGTCCGCCGGAGTCGAGCTTGCACCCCTCAGACTGCCCCGCGTATCCGTTGCGATCATCATACACGTAAATTTTGCCAATAGAGCCACCCTATAATGCGGTCAATGTGTTGAGCTAAGAGGATTCTTGGGTTTTGCCTGCGCACCAGGCTGTCATCCTCTGCCGTCAACTCTGGAAGGCCAGCTTTTCGACAGTGGTCAGCATACTTCGAATCTGTAGCTTCATGAGAGTACCTTTGATATTCACCGTCGTGCCTTCGGGATCGACGGTTGGTAAGTTGTCTTGGATAAAGCTGACGGTACCTAGAACGGTACCGAATATTCCGATCGCATCAATGACGCTCAAACTCATGATGGACAAATGGAAGAGATGGTAGAAGGGTTGTGTAGGGTGCGACGATAAGACAGAAGAGAGTTTGCAAACTGAGTTATCTGAAGAGTGTGATGATGATTACGACGAGGGCAAACGGGCACTTACTTATACCCAGAGCAAAAGACATTTACGTATTTGATGAGTCGACTATATTCAAAATCACTTTCTTCCTGTCCCAAAAATAGTAATTGATGCGGCGTGCAGTCCGAAGAGAGCTGCCAACATCGGCAATGCAGTTCACGTTCCCCAGGAGCCATAACCATGGATAGCGGCATGGAAGTACAGAGGCTCGCGAAAGAGACAGAGACCGGAGTTGCTATGCGCAGCATACTTATCTGTGGCTATTCATTGTGTTGGCTTGTACTAACCCACAGATCCCGTGGTTAGCGAACGAGCCGTTTCTGGGCCGTCTCTGGGCACTCCAGATAGGCAAAAGACCGCATTGTCGGTATCAGCTTCCTCGATGCGATTCGCAAGCGAAAGAGGCTGAGCAGTCGATTTGGCGGCACGGCCAAATCCGCTCCAACATCGAAATATGCGAACTTATTGGTACTATTCGTGGAAGAACGAAGACCATCAACTCAGCTGAAGGATGAAGGACCAAAACCACTGCAGAACATGTTGTGCGCGCTCTGAATAGCCTGTGATCGATCTATTGATGGATAATTGCGACCATTATAAGTAGAACCTCGAACAGAGCCTCACAAGAGCGGAGGAGAGCTCATCGGTCTTTCAGCACATCGACGACTTGGCCGTTACAAGAAATCAAACAGTCATCATCCAACTCCATACAACCCACATCATCATGAGGATCGAAATGATCGTTATGAACATCATGCTCACGGGAGCCCTTGCGGTTGCCATAAAGCGTCAGAATGATGTCCCCTCTTGCGAAAAGGGAGACCCGGCACTTGGAGGCGGTCCATTCCAATCTGGTAAGTACTAACCGTACAAGACTTGAGAGATGAGTTCCATGCTTATTCGATTCTCTGATCAGAGTCGGAATGCTTGGAAGACTGCTATACGATCGAGCAACGGGGAGACAGAGTCGGTCAGGTCTGCAAAGGCTACTGTTACGGAACGCCGTTGGAGATCGGCTTGGTGGTGTACAACTGCTTTTCCAGAGACTGAAGTGACTTGGTACTTTCACGGTCGATTTGGGCTATGTGGTTTTGAAATTGTCCGTGAATCATCTCCTGTCCGCGTGAGGATTTGTTGGTGGTGAAGCTGTTTTGGAACGTATCTAGTGTTAAGTCAGATTGAACCCTCTAGAAGGGATAATGAGTTCATTGCTCAACATACATGTTGCCGACCGAAGAATGCTGTACCCTGAAAACGGCCACACTGGCTGCATTCAAACTTTCGACCGTGTAGTTACTCCTGATCATCCCGCTGTCTCTTCAGCTGTACAGATGCAGTCGGCAAATGAGCGCTTCCTAAGGTGCCCCTGCACTGTCGGCACTTCCACGTGTTGGTAGCAAGGCGCAGCAGATCAACGACAGATGTCAAAACACATGAAGTGCAGAACATAGAATTACAACCTGCCCTATCCAGCCGCTCCAATGGTCTTGCATTCTTCCGGTTGGTCACAACAGCCGCCTTGGCGGGCGCTTCGCTCTCTTGGCTCCAGCGTCTAGCCTTGGACGACAATGACGATCAAACACCGCCGCTTCAATAATAACATCAACCCATCTCGCTAAGGCGGGCCCTTGGAAAGGTCGACGCCGCCAACTTGCAGTACAACACGTTCAGCGCTAGGAAGGATTCTCTGAGCCGCCAGCGCGGTGGCATTGCCCTTGGCGTGTCAAGATCATGTGGCGTAGCAGCATCGTCTTCCTTGTGATCCATGATGTATCTACAACAATGCCTCTCGACCATGCCCGGCGGCATTCATCTTTCATATCCTTTGAACCCTGTTTCTGAGCGATTTGCCCCGAGAGATCTCGCTTATCATCACCCTGCCCCTACATCCCCTACTCGACGTTCCGGCCATGGCTTCACGAGCTTCTTGCGCCTTGGTCGCGTTTGCTCTGCTTTGGCAATGCATTCCAACAACCGCCCAAGCAGTGCACTCTAGGCAAGCCAAAAGCCTACGAAGGCCCCACCAGACTCGTCTGACCATCTGGCAGGACAAATGTTACTCTCCGTCTCTTTCAGGAAAGCCAAGAAGGCAGCTGCGGCTACAGCAACACCACAAACGCTCTCACATTCACAACTGAAAGCATCCCAATTCAGCCCCACTGCTTCAACGTCGCGGACCTGTTCGGCGGAAACGCTACCCAGGGGTTCGTGAATCAGACTCGCTTTCTCACAGGAATTACCGGCGGCGAAGCGGGCATCTACTGGCAGCTCTCGAACCTCGACACTTACGATCCTAGCTCAAATTACTCCAGCGTTCTGTTCCAACAGTACTTGGCTTCGCCACAAACGAAGAGCACCTTGCCTGGCATGTACGGAGACAGAGTTTTGAACCTGTACGGCGGACCGGACTGCAGTGAGCTAGACCCGGAAGAAGACGTGTTCCGAGACTGGTACGGCTTCAGCTGCTGGAGCGAGCCTGAGGGCACTTGTGGAACGCTTCCACATAAGCTCGTGAGTTTCAGTGTTCAGCCAGGTATTGCAGAAAGCCAGCAAGATAGTACCTGCTGGGCATTCGCGCACATGGGCACAGCTGCGGAGGGGCCGGGGCGCTCACAGATGGTCGTGAGGGTGCTTGTTGGTGCTGCAATTGCCGTTTGGCTTGCTTAGTATTCAGTCCAGTCTGTGAATGCATCAGGCGAGGGACATGAGTTGTGGTGTCACACTATGGGGACAGCCGAATCGGTTAAGTCAGCAGCGCTTGAGACTGTTCGAATTGGTTTCCAGAACATAGTTCGGGAGATATGATGACAGAGTGAGTCTGTGAGTATGACTTTGGTGGAACAGAAATCGCGGGATTGCTTGCATCACCATTCTGCAACGCCTCCAGCGATCACAAATGAACCCTCGTCATCATCTCTCTTGCCCTCAATAATGTCCACAATCGGCATCGCACCCTCACTCACTGGCTGCGCTCCACGATCAGCCGTCGCAAAATCCGTCAGATTGGATACGGTGAATCCAGGGCAATACACAAACGTCTTGATCCCCAGCTTTCCGTAATCCCAAACCTGACAAGCAGAGAGCATGTTCAGAGCAGCCTTCGAAGTTCTGTACTCGGTCACAGCACCGTTGTACACCACACTGTCCTTGTTCGATCTGTGATTGATCGAGCCAGCTCGAGAAGAGACGTTGACAATCCGAGGGCCATAAGGGGATTCGGACTTCTGCAGCAGCGGAGCGAAGGCTTCAACGACGCGCATCGGGCCTACAACATTGGTGTCGAAGCTGGCATGCATGCTTTCGCGGGTTCGCTGGCCGCTGTAACAGATCCCGGCATTGTTCACGACGACGTCGACCTTGCCGTGCAGAGCAGAGACGCCCTCCGCAGCGCGAATGATAGATGCGTCGTCGGAAACGTCCAGATGGAGGAACTCAGCCGTTCCATGTACGTTCTCGGCTTGGAGTTCAGCTGCGGCCTTCTGGCCTTTCTCCGATGAGCGGCATCCGAGTAGAACGTGCCATCTTGGGGCCGTCTTCGCGAGAAGCTGACGGGCGAGCTCGAAGCCAATGCCACTGTTAGCTGGTTTCGTTAGTCCACATTCGCCGCTGGTCAGCGTTGGTTATCGCACCTCCCGTGATCAATGCTACGAGTCTGATGTCACCTTTCGGACCTGACATCGTGATGTTGTGTGTTGTCAAGTTGAGAGGATTGATGACGATTTTATGTACCATACGATTGCGGACCGACGACAATCGCAGGGTAACGTGGATTTGTATCAGTGACTTATCATTTCTTGTACTCACTGAATGATCCGCGGACCCTTAAACGCCGTCTTAAAGGCGCGCGCTGCTTGTGACACTCGATCGGACTTAAGCGATGCTTCGGAGATAGCCATGCCTTCTCCAATATCACCAGATCTTTAGACAGCTATCATCAAGGCACATACCGATGTGTCTAAAAAAACATGTCAAGCATCTTTTAAACTACCGCCGTGTGTGACAGTAGGCGAGTGGGAATAGGGCTAGATTACAAAAGCTTATTCTCAGACGATAGCGGCATCGGCAAGGCTGTTTCCTCGCATGCATCTAAACATGCATCAAGGAGCGATCGACGACTGAAATACGTCCCACAGGGACTGCACAATCCATGATGGGCGCCGTTTCTAGCAAATTTTAGAACAAGATCTATCATTCGTCAACTCGTATGCAACGTCATCTACAACGCTCACAATTTTCCCGTTTCGTGCCTCGTATTTGTACTGTCGCGGGCATCATGCAGTCACCTCCTCTTCTCAACAGCGTCCCTGAGCTTCGCAATCACCTCGCTCGGGTCCTTGGCACCGAACACCGCACTACCGGCGACGATGACGTTGGCGCCAGCGTCAGCAGCGGTATCGATCGTGCCCTCAGCCAGTCCACCGTCGACCTCGATATTCAGCTCGGGGTATCGCTTACGCAGGGCCTCGACTTTGGGCATCATGTCGGGCATGAATTTCTGGCCTCCAAAACCAGGCTCGACAGTCATAACGAGGGCCATCTGTAGACAATCGCGTCAGCCACCTGATAGTCTTTCCATTCCGGAACATCCAACATGGTAACGACTCACGTCAGGCACTGCATCCTTATCCTCATTATCCAAAATATCATACAGCACGCTGACGTCCGTCTTGGGCTTAATAGCAATTCCGGCGCGCATGCCGAGGCTGTGGATGTACTTGATGAGCTCCTTGGGGTTGGTCTTCTTGTCGCTGGTGGCTTCGGGGGAATCGGCGGCGGTGGAGTCAATGGCGGCCTCGTAGTGAAAGCAGTAAAGGTCGCAGCCGGCCTTTTGGAAGTCCTTGACCCATTTCTTTGGCTACTGGAGCTGGTAAGTTGATTGTCCGCGTTTCTCCGAGTGATGCCTCAAAGCGGTTCTTCCAACAGGAAGGTCGTTGTCTTATCCCATGGACCCCATGTCGAAGCTCATCCTCCCCACTTAGGTGTGCCATACCTCAGCGATCATCATGTGGCAGTCGAAGGTGCCTTTGCCGTAAGCCTCAGCAGGCCTCTCGACGTGTGGGCGAATCTTGGTGACGACAGGCGCGCCGAATGTGATGTTAGGGACGAAGTGGCCGTCCATGATGTCCACGTGCAGCCAGTCTGCTCCGTGGCCGATGGTGTCGGAGCATGCCTTGCCGAGGGAGCCAAAGTCGGCGCTCAAGATGGAGGGAGCGATGAATGCCGGAGGCGCCATGGTGGATACGATTGATGGTGAAGCTGATGTAGAGCAGCCTGGATTGGGTGGTGAATGTCAGGCCACTGTTGTGTCGTTGTTTGTGACTTTTCGCTCAACATGTACGTCACGCCGGACGTGGGGCATGGACATGGGCATGAGCTGCGCGCAGTTGGGCTGTGGCGGTCGCCGAGAGCCGCCGGCGCCGACCGACCAGCAACGCGGACTTCATCTCGTCTCACTGATCAGCCTTCTTTCTGGTCCCGTGAATCTTGATCACCACGTACGTGAGAGTCTGCTCCCACCCACCATCACCCATGCTGTAGCCCAATGACGACCATGGCCACTCTCATTTCTGCCAAGTGCTTCTCGATACATGCTGGCATCGCGCCAGGCCGCGGATCCGATGTACGCGCATTCATTGGCCCGCCGTAAGCGCCCATCCAGCAAAAGTTGCAGACCTCAAGCGCTTGCCTGCATCCTGCCGCAGTCATTCGATAATGAGCAATCGACTTGCATACACCCACTGCCTCTTCCGGGCCAGGTCGTGGCCCGGTCCTCTGCCGTATTCAGGTCGAAAGCCCTTCACGGCGCCAACCAGCCCAACAGCTCTCCCATCGCGCGCGTGAGCCTCTACCGTAGCGCCAGCTGTGACCAACACAGCCTCCCGGCACGCCTGCACGGCGGCCTATGTCATCTTGCTAACCGCCGCATGGCCGTTTGCACGACGCGACCGCGGCGGCTGTCGGTACGCTCGCAGAGGTCAAGTATAAGGCCAGCGGCCGCGTGATCTGCAGCCTCTTCCTTCCGCTTTCTCATACTGTATACTTTGTTGTGGCGCGTGGATTTTCCGGACCTTTCGCTTTGTGTTTTTCTTGCTCTTGGGTTTCCTTGTTCCCGTTCGCTGGACGAACACAACCTTCGTTTCGCAACCCGCTGGGCGGTTCACATTTACTCACCAAAACAGATACAAGCCCTTCCAGTGGCGTGAGGAATGGTCGACGCAAATCTTTCGTCGTCCAGTTGGACAGCGCCGGCGCGAGAACGACGAATGTCTCTCCGCAATACTGTGATCGAGGACTCGCCGCAAGTCTCAATCCGCCGCGTGCCACCTCAGGCGCCTGTGGCCAAGTCAGGCATCGTGTCACCCATGAGCGACGATTTTCCAACGCCGAGAGCGATTCCAACAAGCAGTAGCCCAGTAGCCATTCTTTACCCTCCGGTGCAGGATGTTCCAGCGTCACCAGCTTCATCAGACACTCAATCAGACCGGAACTCTACCTGGAGCCAGCGAAGCTCACGCAGTGAGTTCGACGAGCTTTATGATCTGTCAAGCAGTGAAAATGAAGATTTTCCCATCAAGCTTTCGAGCTCCGTCAAAAGACGTGTGGCGAGCGCTCCCAAGTCGAGGTTTCCGTCTATCGTCATCCCATCTCCAAGCCAGTGGCCGACAATCCAAAAATTGAAGTCAGCGACGACGCCTCTTTCACCAGGTCACCAAGTGCAATTGTCACCGGCGGTACTAGCCCATTTCCAGGACCGCAATCTACGAGTACCAAATACTACTTCCGCCCCATCCCTTGATGGAAGCATGACCTCGGAAGAGCTGGCTCTGAGCAGTTGCCCCTCAACACCTGATATCACCCAGCATGATACCGAGAACGTCTGGGAAGCACCCATCCAGCTTGAGCCATCGGCGATCACAATGCTCCAACATCTCAATACCGAGGGAGAGCGTGCTCTCGAAACTGTCATCGAAGTTCCCGAAGAGGCAGTCTCTGAGATGCGCGAGATCGTTGAGTCTCCTCGCTTTGCTCTACAGTTGAAGACCGACAACCAGACTCTAGACCCTCGCAGCGCAGGTGACGCTGATGATGAGCTATCTGCCCTTTCTGTACCATCGCCTGGTGGGTTCTTTTCCTCGATCGACGCATCTCTTGGGCGTCGAACTTGGTCGGGATCGGAGGTCGTACCCAATACGAGCACTGCTGCGGAGTTCTACGGCGTTCCCTTCAGGCCATCCCCGCCACCAAGTTTGCCCACCAGCACCGCGACCTCGTTCTACGGCGTGCCCTGGGCGACGCGACCAGAAAATCCGGTTGAACACACCGTTGCTCTCGCATCTCCATTGTCCGACAAGCAAGATCCAATCACTGCCCGTCGTGGAGCATTTTCGCCATCAGAAGTCATCACTGAAGTCGATGAGATCGACGAGTCATATCAGGATAATCTGGAGAAGACTGCTTCCGCCAACATCGATCGAACTCAGCTTTGGCTGTGTACCCAGAAGGCTTACATCGACAACTTGTGCTCAGACGACGAAGTTATCGAAAGCTTCAGACACATCGATGGCGCTGTACCCACCACTCCTGACAGGCCGAGCCCTCCATCGAACAATTTATCGCCTCAGAGTAAGAAGTCAGTCCGCTTCGTGGAAAGCTCTAAAGCAAGCGAAACAACGGAGGAGAAAACCAAGAAGCGCATTTCGCCAATCCATGACGGAACATTCTGGGCTGGCTTCAAGCACACTAAGCGCTCACAGCGTGCTCGCGATGTGTTTCAGCACCGCCAAATGCGCGCCGAGGCCGAGCACGTCCGCCGCAACAGTGCTGGGAAACAGCATGCCGAGCAATTGCAGGGTAAATTCGAGCTCACTGCTGCAATCCGCCCTTCACAAGCACGTCCGATCTCCTCTTTTCTACCGGTAGCCATGGAAGACGACGAGCAAAAACAAGCCATCGCTCGCGCTGAGCGTGAGCGTCAGGCCCTTCAACAATTGCAACCATCAACCTGGCACACAGACGCGAAGAGAGAGTTACATGGAGGTGCATTGTTGACATCTCCCATTGTCACCACCTTCAAGAACCGGTCTGACGTTCGCATTCTGGACCTCGGTGGCCAAGCCCACTGCAGCTGGGCGTGGGATGTCGCTATGTCCCACCCGCAAGCCCAAGTCTTCACAACTGTCTCGACCGATGCGGAAGCGCACGTCCTGCCTTCTTCTCTGGAAGGTCCAATGAATCACTCTGTCGTCGCTGCTCCGAGGACATGGTGTCTACCTTTTCCACCAAACTACTTTGACGTCGTCTCTGCTCGCACACTCTACTCCCACCTGCGCACTCTCGTACCCAACGGCGAGATCGTCGACGAGTGGGACTTGACCTTGCAAGAGTGCCTCCGCATCCTCAAACCCGGCGGATACCTCGAGTTCGACCTCCTCGACGCCGAGCTCGTGCACCCAGACGCCGCGACGCAAGCTCTGGGCGTTGAATTCTCGTTCAAGCTTCGCACACGGGGTTACGACCCAGCTAGCGGCAAGACGTTCCTGCCCCGTCTCAAGCGTTCCGGCTTCCAAGAGATCAAGCGTGCGTGGATGGTCCTTCCCGTCGCCGAAGTCTCGCCAACCTGGACTGACACCGGAAAATCTACTTCCTCTTCGGGCTCTTCGACGTCGACTGTCGTCACCGCACGTGAAGAGTACTTCGGCTCCGAGCGCTCCATCAGCCCTACCGGCGACGTTGTCGTCTACGAGCCGCCTCTCACTGGTTCGACCAAGGATGTTCGCGCCATAACTGGCCTGGTGGGCGCCAGGGCGTGGGAACAGTGGTTGTTGAAGCTCGCCTGTGAGATGGGCAGGGAGGAAGAAGAAGGTCTGGAGGGTGTTGGCAGGGCCTTGGACAGCGCCGGGAGGGGGGATGGGCGGGCCGGGTGGAGGTGCCTGGTTGGCTGGGCGAGGAAGGCATGTTGAGCCGAGATGCCGCGTTTCTTGTAGACTGAGGATCTTTCTTTTGTCCCTACAGCGCCTTTCCTTTGCATTTACCTTGTGTTATAGTAGATGCAGACTCGCGTAATACCTGTCTCGGTGTGTTGGTGTTTCATTCAATCCAAGGAAATCACGTACATCCAAGTATCTCGTGGCAATATGCAGCTTCTTACAGGCTCAGCCTGGTTGCAACCATTGAATGGCTTCATTTTCCTAATTTCAGGCGCGATACTTGGCGATAGACCCAAGGCCCTGGCCTAGACGCACGCCGGGCTTGCAAGATGGTTCAAACGGGTCTTATCTAATTGCCACGTGCAGATCAGTCGTCATCATGGAATGTCACTCCCTCGCTACATGTACAGGTGGAGCACTAGCCGACAAAATCCAATTCACTGTGTTGTGGCTTGATATTCTCCCTATCAGCCAATTAGCATTGCTGTCTAAAAAAACAACCCCCGGAACGCCAAGGTGAGCTCTATGGCGCAATCCGAGGTGCTGTTGTTGTCATCCTTGGTAGACTGCGTCACGTCCCACCACATCTGGCATGATTGTTCTGGCATACATAATGAATGCGGACACGTTTTGACTCCTCGTGAATACGCGTATTTGGCCAAAACGGGTTCCTGGCGTACTGAAAAGTCTTTGTATCCGACAAGATCACTCAGCCTGAACAACGAGACAATGCCTTCCACAATCCATATCGTCCGACACGCCGAGTCAGCCCACAACGTGTCGAAAGACTTCTCCCACCGCGACCCGCCCTTGACCTCCCTCGGCTTCACCCAAGCAGCCACCCTCTCCCAAACAATTCCCAACCCCTCCAACATCGCCGTGGTGATCACTTCGCCTCTTCGACGCGCAATCCAGACATCCCTCGCAGGCTTCCCTTCTATCCTGGACGAAAAGTACTTCCCCTCAGACTCTGGCAAGGGCGTGGCAAACGGCGCGAAATTAATTTTGAACTCCGAGCTGCAGGAGCGCAGCGCTGAGCCGTGCGATACTGGGTCTTCTGTCGCTGAGCTAGGAGCGGAATTTCCAGGTCTGGACTTCAGTGCGTTGGGAGAGGTGTGGCCGGCGAAGACTGGTGGATTTGCTGCGGACGACGAGGCTGTGTTGGCGCGCGCGGAGAGGGTGAGAGGGGCTTTGAGGAAGGAACTGGAGGGGCTTGAAGATGGAGATGAGAAGAGGGGAGATGTGGTCGTTGTTACGCACGGGGTGTTCATGAAGTTCCTTACTGGAGACCAAGAGATTGATCTGCCGAAGGCTGGTGTTAGAAGTTTTGGGTTGCAGGCGAAGGCAGATGGGACTAATGAGCTTGTGCGGAGTTTCAACGGCAACTCCCAATGAAGATGACCATGATAGGTTGATCGATGGCGGCAAGATTGTGTCGGAAAAGCTGAGCCAGAAACTGGAATTATTTAATTTTGTTCATGCCTTTAGAATTCCTCCTTCAGTTGTCTCTCTGGAAGGTACATCATGTCCAGTGAGAGCATCTCCACTAAAGGCTGCCACCATCGTCTCGGTAAAAACTACCCAGCACGTAAACATTACCCAGCACCACCGCAATCACTCCGCACACTGTCGTCAACAAAACTCCCGCGTCTCGCGACTCCCAATCCACGACCCATCGAGCCAGAACTTGATAATACTAGTGCAAGGCTCACAGCCTTCGACTTTGTGCTTGCTCTCCACAGCCAAGAACACATCCCCGAAAGTAGCGTTTCCATACTCAACGTTTAGCTGTGCTTCTGATCTCGGATCCGCAAAGCAGCCACAGTGCCAGCCGACATTGACATCTGTCAACGGCTGGTCGAGGATAAACAGCTGCCTAAAACTGCTCGATTGTTGCAACTGCCGAAACCTCTCCTGATCGACAGAGAAGCGGGCGAAAAGCCGGCGCTCGGCGTCCGAGGGATAGAAGAAAGCCAGGGGTTGGATAGTGCTTACAGGGTAAGCGACATCGCCACCTGCATCGGATTTGTGTAGGATGTTGTCATCGATAGCACCGAGGCGAATGAAAGTGTTCATTTGTCGCCTGAGAGCAGGCGAAGCTTCTATGGCATTTCGAAAAGTTCGACATACTGCCTTTGCGCGAAGGAGTTCACGAGGTGGAAGATCGTTTAGGATCTGTTCGAGAAGCTCTGTGGTGTTGAAAGTGGTGGCCATGGCGCGATGATCCGTAGGCAGATCGAGAAGAGGCGTCGTGCATGCATTTTTCTTGCCTGTTCTATGAGAGGAACTTCGTTTTGCTGGACCGTCACATGATGCTGCAAGGGCGCTGGTGTTGTTGAACGCGCCTACACGCCCGTTCATTGTGCTGTGTCATTGTTTAGAATTGCTTAGGATTGCTTGCCGCAAGATTGAGCTGGGACGGACCGAATACATCTGAAGGGTGGAGCGTCATGTTCGCACTAGCGAGTCGCAAAGCTTGGCGCTCGATGATGGACTTCACTTCTGGGACAGCATGCCCTCCGACGCTGGAATAATGCAGAATGCTTCGGCCGAAAAAGGACAAACGATCAGGTGAGAATATTGATTCATTGGAATACCTCATCCGCCCAGCGGTAGAGGCTTCGGGGCGTCGGTCCTCAGCCACTCGCCATTGAAGGCGTTGACAAGCCAGTCGCTCAGCTCTGCGATGAAGTTAGCTTTGTGGTCTGCGATTTTAGGGCATGTCGAACAACTCACTTTCGTATACAATGCGGTTCGCATTATGAAAATAGATGCTGTGGTCGCTGTCGGGGAATACGTGCACATCGTAATTCTTAACGCCCGCCTGGTCCAGCTTATCCAGCAGCTGGAGGGTATTCTGAAAATGCACGTTATCGTCGCTGTAGCCATGCATAACGAGGAACTTGACGTTCTGGCTGAGAGCCGTCATGTTATTTATCGTGGCGTTGTCATATCCGCCGGGATTGTGTTGCGGGGTGTGCATGTATCTTTCCGTGTAAACGGAGTCGTAAAAGCGCCAGTCCGTGACAGGTGCGACGGCCATGCCGTACTTGAAGGTCTGGCCAGCGTCCATCTCGAGGGTCTTCAGCGTCATGAAACCACCATAGGACCAGCCCCAGATGGCGATCTTCTCTGCGTCGACGTACTTCTTCGCTGCGAGCTCTTTGGCGACAGCGATCTGGTCGTGAGCTTCCCAATATCCGAGGTTGCCACGGATGATGCATCGATGCGCACGGCCGAGGTAGCCGGTGCCGCGGCCATCGACTGTGACAACAATGTAGCCGAGGGTAGAGGCCACGTAGGACTGGAAGTTGATCATAAAGCGGCGGTCGACCTCCTGGAACCCTGGGCCATTGTAAAGGTAGAACAAGACAGGATACTTCTTCTTGCCGCTAGGGTCAAAGTGCGGAGGACGACGCTCGACGACATTCAAGTCAAAGCCGTCGACGTTCACAGTGTAGTAGAGTTCGATAGGAAGCTCAGTCTTCCTCGCCAGCTCAGCGAGCATTTTGTTTTCCTCCAGCGTGATGTCGGTCAGGTCGCGGCGCTCGCCCGGAGCCGACTTGATCTTCTGCCAGGGAATGTCCGGGCCCTTGTAGGTGAGCAGCATGAAGCCAGCCCGGTCTGAGAAGCTGACATCGTAGTAGCCGATGACATTCTGCTCAGTGACATCTTTGATGCTGGAAGGGCCCACGTTGAGGTCAACGCTGTAAAGGTGGCGCTCCGTGCTGTCGGCTTTCGTCGCAATGAAGTAAACGAGATTCCAGTCAAGGTCGATTGCTGCAGGAGCTTTAACGACCTCCCAATTGCCCTCAGTCAGCATCCTTGGTTCTGGGTTATTGAGTGGCGCAAAGTAGGCGAGATGATCGTAGCCGTTGTGAATGACCGTGTCAATGTACCCATCATGCCTGCGAAGGTAATCCTTCTTGCGGCCGTCCATGTCGTTCACATTGTTCGGCACAAACGTCGTGGTCTCAGAGATCTCAAACCAGCCACCGTCAAGCTTTTGAACATCACGCTCGCGGACTGTCTTGCCCGTGCGTGCGGCGGCATCGATGAGAATGAACTTCAATATATCGCTTTCGCGATTGGTGGAGCGGACAAGCAGCTTTCCAGTCTTGCCTGCCCAAAGAACCTCGGTGATGAGACGGTCGTCGTCCTCAAAATCGTCGTCAATCGGAACTTCGAAGACCTCGCCCCTACCAACGTCGTAGATCTGCAGAGTAACGACGCTCATGGGAGCCCCGGCCTTGGGATACTTGATGAGGCTGGTCTCGGGGTATCTCTCTTCGCCGGGCCTCGGCTGCTTGCCTGACGGGCGGGAGAAGAAGTACTGGACCGGAAACGTGGGTACTCGGCTCTCGTCAGTGCGGAGGAACGCGACGTACTTTCCATCTCCAGACCACCAAGTCGCGCTGGATCCCGCAAAGACTTCTTCCTCGTAAACCCAATCAGGCACACCGTAGAAGAGGTTTGGTCCGCCATCTTCAGTGATAGACTGCACAACGTCAGAGTCCAGGTGTCGGATGAACATGTTGTTGTCACGGGTGAACACGACAGCATCGCCATTGGGCGACCAACTGGCCGTCTGCACGCGTCCGTCGACGTTTCCCGAGTCAAGGGGTTCGCCCTCCTGTGTCTCGACATCGAAAATCCAGTATCTTCCAAAGCTGCTGTGTCTGTACAGCTTCTCGAAATCGCTGCGGACCAGCACTTTCGTGTGGTCGGAGTTCGGCCAGGCTTCGTTCGTACGAACTTCAGACTGGCCAACCCAAAACGTACCTTGCTTCATGAGCGTCTTGCTGTGCGCTTTTTGAACGTCGAAGCTCTCTCCCCGGAACCTGACATCTTCCACAACCAAGTAGTCCCTCCCTGCACCGCCGTCGCGCTCGAGCAGCAGACCATCCTCGCCCTCCTCGGCACCTGCTATCCACCGGATGGCATGACTGATCGCATACCAGTCGCCACCAAGGACCTGATCAAGCGTGACCTTCTTTCCACTGCCGACAGTTGCCGTCGCGTGCGGGTCGTGAGGTCTAGCTGAATGCGGAACGTGTCTATCCTGGCCGAGGAACAAGAAAAGCGCGGCCACCCAGCCGACGACACCAAGCGCAACAAGTCCATACAGCACCCTCCTCGCCTTCTTGTCCGCGGGCTTCACCGTCCTCTGCCATGCCAGCTGGTCGTCAATCTCCATCTCATCCTCAGGGGGGCCGTCGCGGTACAATGACTCCTTTGCTGCCTTATGCGACACATTCTCGAGGACGAGGGAGGTTGTTGACACTGTGTCGATCGATCGTCGCGGTGTTCCGTCCGGGCTCGTCGCCTCTTCGTGGTAGGCCAGAGGCAGCGATTGCTCGTCGGTGAGCTCGTCGGCTTTTGCCATGGCGGGCTATCGGCGGCGTGGGAGGGCTCGTGCCAGGCAGGGCATGGAGTAACAGGAAGTGCGCCAATATCAATTATGTACCCAATGCGAAGCGTATCCCGGCGGCAATGCAACAACGAGCAGGAATGAGTGTATGGAAGGCGTGACAGGGTGTAGTCGCGAGTGTCTCCGCTGACGTCCCTGAGCGTGGTTTTGATTTGGCGGCTCGGCTGGCTGGGGCTGGCGGCCGCGGAGCAACAGCCCACCGCTTCCTTTGTCTCGGTGCCTGCATGCGACGGCTACTATAAGGCCCACCCGCCCGGCTCTATTGACGCCCTTTATTGACACCCTGGAACGGGTTGACGGGCGATGTGCACGATTGCACACAAATGAACGGCACGTGATTCTCATATCCTCGCGGCGACGAAGGAAATTGGCGGCATCACCTTTGAAGGGAGTCGGTTCAGCAGCATGGCCAATCTATGTGTTCCGCTGCCAACGCAAGGTCGTCTGCAGAAGTTACCTCTACGGGAAGCGAGACTCAATACACGTTGTGCGATGGATGGCCCAGAATAGACGGGTCTACCACAGTCCTCCGAAGGTTTTATCGAAAGGATGAGACTACAATCCCAGTCTCAACCAGTACCACGCAAGTGTTTTTGCCCCTTGAGGTACCTGACTGCACGGTACCAAAGCTAGGTTGCGTGATATTACAAAGCTCTTGGACTTCCGTTGTCGCGGAATGGGATCCCACACTCTCGACTTACGGAAGCTTTCTGAATACTGTAACAGCCAACTCCTGGAGCTTTGACAGGACTCATTGGAGCGTACTAGACGGGCCAAGCGGGCAGAATGCAACCATCGCCACGCTGTGGCGCTCACAAGGTCTCCCCCCGCTATACCAGTCACAAAGCGCCCAGCATTATGCTTCGTTGGCCACGCAACTGTACAACTCCTGTATTGGCCGGCCACGGAAATCTCACATGACCCATGCCAAACCAATGCGTCAGTGAAGATGGTGGATGAAACCATTTTCGGCAAGCCCAACACAGCCATGTAGCAGAACACGACTTTGACGAATCCGAACGGGTACATCGCGGTGGATGAGACTTGGCAATACGAGTCCGAGTCCGAAGCGGCAACTCATACAAGTATGAGTTACATCATGATCGCGGAATCAGCGCAAGATATGTCTAGCTTGTGTGGAGTCATCGGTGGCGGCTACAAGACTTATCCGTTCAACTTTGCGGATCTAGAAGGGCCACCGCCTGCCAGCGCGTACAGATGTCAGCCTAAGTGATTCACGGACAAGTTTGGGCACCAGTCCGTCAATGTAACGAGCGAGCCTCAAGTCTATTCGCCGAAAACACAATTTTACTTTGCAAGAGATCAAAGAGACGTCCCAGCTCGATCTTGCTTCCTGTCTGTTCGGCGGCTCAGTAAAATGCATATAGTAGCCAGCTCATTGTATGTTTCAAGTAGCAAGATCACGATGTATGGTCAGACATATCACGAGACTCCGAAGGCCTGTTCTCATCCTTATCGAGCCCGGGTGAGGGTCTCGGATGTGATGGTACGAGAGAGGCAAAGCTTAGTGGAGAGGTCGGGATTTGAAGGTCCACGCTCGGAGATGATGGGGATGTGCTTGGCGTTGATCGCTGAACTCCAGAGCACCTTGCCAACACTCGAACTTTTCAACCCTGATCAATCAAGACGGGCATTGCTTTGCATAGAGAGCCGCAGGCTGACATCAGTCATTATGCGGTACGGTAATTCCATCCTGTCTCTGCTACTTCTGCGCACTGCTACCATCAATGCCAGCTACTGCTTCTATGTCGGCAAAAACCTCACCGTAGACGGCTCGGTGATGGTCGCAGGAACAGGAGAGGAAGTCTCTGGGCATTGGCTACAGCTCTTTGCTGCCCAGGATCACCCGCCCAATGCGACACTCTCCGTTGGTGTCACCGAGGACGCAGCTCTACCCGGCAAACGCATCCAGATTCCCCAAGCGCAACATACCTACCGCTACCTTTCCATGGAATACAGCGACTTTGAAGGCTTCCCTGCACCGCTGACCAACGGGGGACTCAATGAACATGGCGTGTATGTACGTGACGTCTGGGCCCAGAATCGTGAAGAACTCGTCGCTATGACGCCCAACCCGCAGACGGGAGTCAACTACGGCGAGCTGGCTCGCATTGTGATGGAGCGCGCTCGCAGTGCGCGTGAAGGCGTCGAGATCATCGGCCGACTGATGGATGAATATGGAGAGGCAACCTATGGCGGCAATACCCATCTGATTGCCGACAAAGATGAAGGATGGGTCGTATGGGAGTTTGCTGGTGGCAAGCATCTCTGGGCCGCTGAGCGTCTTGGAGATAACGACATCAGAGTGTTGTATCCTGGCTACATCGAAGATTTTCCCGTCAATTTTGCCAATTCCTCGAACTACATGGGCGCGCCTCACCTTGTCGAGTTTGCCATCCAACAAGGCTGGTGGGACCCTCACGGAAACAAGTCGTTCAACATCTGGGAAGTCTACGGCGACACGAGCAACAACGCAACTGCTCGCAATGGCGGATACAAATACATGTCTCAAGCCGAGCTCGAAGACGCCACCCGTGCAATAATTCCTCTCACTGAGAAAAAGCTTATGGAACGCCACAGGGACATCCGCATCGCAGACGATCAATCTGGCTACGGCCAAGTCGTCTCTCTACGTGAAGGTCTCGACCCAGACATGCGTCGCCTGTGGGTGGCATCTACTGGTGCTGTCGCCGCTCCATTCGTACCATGGTGGCTCGGTGTGCAGTCGATCCCCCCTGAAGCGGGTCTGCACCGCTATCTATACGACCAAGCATCGAGCGAGTTTCTGAACACGGACTATCAGTACCAAGAAGCAAGCGAGTTCGCGTTTCGAATCTTTAAGCGCGTCTTGTATTACATGTGCTCGAACCCTCAGGAGTACCACTCCATCGTCACGGAAATGCTTGTGGGTTTCGAAAACCAGAGCGTCGCCGAGATTGAAGCGTGGGTCGAACGAGGTGCTCAGGTCCTCATCGATAATGGTGAGCGTCAAAGCGCGCGTGAGTTGCTTACTTACCACTCGCACAGCCGCTTGTATAAGGCGATTGACATTGGGAAGACAATTGCAGCGGCTTTGGACAGCCACATCAAGCTAACAGGACAATGGAGAGCGCCTCGCGGGGACCTCATAAACGATGGTGGAAGTGGCAATGCTACTGTAACCTGCTTGGTCGGCCTAAACCCTGATCGTCCGAAGTGGGATCAGGTTCGATAGGGCGTTTAACCAGGACCAGGCCTTGAAACGTTGCGTTTGACCCGTCCGAATGTATACTTCCACTAGAACTCCACAATTGTTAAGTGCCTTCGAACTTTCCAAACGTATCCTTCGCTTGTTGCAGAATCATATTCAACGTCGACCGTTCCTCGGACGTAAACTCTCCCACCTCTTCCGCTCTCAGGCAAACGACATTTCCCGAGTGCATTTTCCACGAATCGGTTTTCCTACGCCTTCCCACCTCTTCCGGCTCTCTTAGGTACACGTCAAAATCTGGTCGCTCGTTCAATCGGTCTTTGCTCGCTGAGATCCCGCCATTGAACCACAGTGGTCTACCTGCGCGATCGAAATGCGCAAGTTGCTGTGAGCAAACCATCGAAAGCTCGGCCACACTCGACATGTTTGAGGCACGGGTTTCACTTTGCTCCGCTTCGTGTTCTGTCCCGTCTAGCTCAGTCTTCGTCAACTTACCCATAGTACCTGCAACACCATCGTGGAACACATAATCTGAGCTGCCGCTCATCTCCCAGCTGAGCCAGAAAGTCTCTTTGTCCCCATACATCATGTCATAGACACCCTTCTTCCTCTCAGCTTTGTCACCGTCCCGCTCTGGGCCGTTGAGCCTGGTAGCCAAGAGCAGCGGAATGAAATGTCGCCACTTGTCTACCACGATCACACCAGAATCCTGCATATGTCCGCTCTCCCCCGTCCACATGCGATTCTGCCTCACTTTTGCCGATATGGGGGAAGGCAAGACAGACTTGATCCAGGAGCGCTTGCTCTCAGGAAAAAGGTTTCGGTCTTTGAAAAACAGAGCACCGGTGTCTCGGTAGCCTTGGTATTGGCAAAGAGTGGCCGGGTCGATGAAGAAGAAAGAGTCGGCATCGATGAAGATCGCTTCTCGGAATGAGCACATGAGTATCGCGAAGGCTTTTGCTGCCCATCCTGGAGAAGACATCAGTCCTTACATCGTATCAGTGTGAAGAATGGACTGACTCACCCTTCAGATGCCAGCCTTCGTCATCGATCATGAGAGTCAGGTCCCTCGTGACAACCCCAGGAAGCTCCTCAAGCTCATCCCTCATATCCTCGTCAATGTCTTCGTCACCTAGATAAAGGACCTCGACTGGAAGATCACAGCCGAGCTTTCTGAGACTAGGAATGACCGTCATCAGCAGCTTCACCTGGTCGTTGCCCGCGGTGAACACGAGACCGCGGCCACCGGCATAGAAACTGGCGTGCAGAGACACGTGGTCTGGATGAGACAACATTGTCCATGGGAACAGTCCCTTAGCAGAGAGGTTGAAAAAGTGGCGGAGCTTGTCATAAGTTCGGATGGCTTGCGCAGGTGATTGGGATGCTGATGTCGACTCTCGGAGCTGTGAGAAGGTGACTTCGCGTTGGATCACGCTATCTAGACAATGTCAGACTAGGCTGGCGCCGACCTCTGATTGAGCGTGGATTCAGGACGACTGACCTTTATTCTGATCCAAGTGTAAGTCCTCCCAGATCTCAAAGGCTTCACGAAACGCTCCCGTGCGGTGAGAAAGATCTCGGAGCAGCCGCTCCCCAGTTTCTGTGATAGGCGCCTGAAGTCCTTGGATGCGAAGCTCATCCGAGAACAGAGTTTCGATGCGAGGAAGGGCCCTGCTCCATCTTTTTTCGAAAGCATTGCCAGCTAAATCCTTCTCTTGGTGTGTTCGGTCGACTTCGATCACAGGCTCTTGTGTATTGACAGTAGATCTTACGTGTTCCTCTTTCATAGAGATTTCCGCCGGTTTCTGAAGGCTCCTAGGGGCTATCTGCTGTTCTGGAGCTGGCTCTGCGCTCACTGCAGGGGGCCAGTGGCTGAAACAAATAATTGCAGTAACCAGAACAATCGCTAAACCGCACCGCAACAACCGCCTCTGATAATATCGAGAAACTCTCATTCGGGCTGCCATGCTGAGACGGCGACGACAGCATGTCGTAAAAAGTTCGAGAGGAGGAATCGGTGGAGGGCTAAGGGAGCTTCCATATTTCCTTACGGGTCCTATCGAATCAGTGCTCCGAGCCGAGCATGCCACGCTCCGTGTCTAGCGATTTTGCATTCCAGTGTTAGTCCCCTTTCCAAGTGAGTGGACGCTAGTGGGTGTCACAGCCCGCGTCGGGGGGATCTATAAGCGATGCGGCTCAACCGTGTCTACCCACAGTTCGACCCTTCGGTCAGTATCGAAGCGCAAGCACCCGAGACCTCGAAGTCGCATTACCTTTGATGAAGCAATATTTGCTTGTTCATTCAAAAAACCTGAAGCAGTTGCACTCGAGTTCGTCACCGGAAAATCGGTCCGCAGATTGGCCGGCGGTTCGCTAAACGATGTGCATGACGAATCGGGAACGGAGTGAGAGCGGACTCCAGTCTCCGAGAGACATGGGTTGGTGGCAATCGCGCGACCCAGCACAAATAGAAGGAAAATTCGAGGTAACCATAACGGCCAAGATCATTGAGCTCTCGCGCCAATTTGTGTCATACCCAGGCTTGACGCCACAATGTGTGATGAAGCGCTGCGTTATTCCACTGCCTTCGATTCATTGACGGCCATGACATACCTCAAGATGACCCTCCCAAAGGACTGATGACGCTCGCACCACCGTCCACCACAACGTTGCTCCCAGTGACATATGAGCTGAAACCGCTGGACAAGAAACCCACGACGCGAGCAACCTCCATAGGCAGGCCGGATCTTCCCAATCCGCCCAAGTTCTCCTGGCTCTGGAGCTCATGAGAAGCGACATCGGCAGTATGGGTACCAGACTCCTCTATTCCACCAGCGCTGACACAATTGATCCTCACACCTGTCCCCTTCAGCGCAAGCACGCCCGCTCTCACGACGCCCAAAGCCGCGTGGGCCGCGACGGTGAAGGCAGGGCCTGACGCACCTTCGCCTGCGCATGAGTTCGCCACAGAGCTCACCACGATAATGCTACCATAAGCGCGATCCTTGGGCGCCGCGTTGGCGTAGTTACCTTTAGGCGTGGTCTTGCGCATTGCTGCAGGTGCGTATTTGAGCGCCAAGAAAGGAGCCATGCTGTTGGCCTCAAACAGAGAGTGGAGAGAGGCCGGGGTGGTGGCGACGAGAGTCTTGGGGCCGGCAACGGTGGAGCATGTCACATAGATGTCGAGGCTGAGGGTCGAGCAGTTAGTGTCGGTTAAAGACGGCCCTATGTTCTTATACTTACCGGCCCCAAGCATTGAGAACGTCGTCGATGAGCCCCAGTGTAGCTTGTTCATCCGCGAGCTTGAACGGATAGCCGATGACTTTGGTGCTCGGATACCGCGCATTGACCTCGTCGACCAAGCTGGTGAAGTCGTCCGTAGGCTCGGTCGAGCACGCATAGACAACGGCGGCGCCGTGAGCGGCAAGCTCATGGACCACGGCTCTTCCGATCGGCTGCGTAGCACCCGTCACGATACAGACGAAACCGTACTAAAAGCCGGTCAACAGCCCATTTCTTTGCCACCTAGAAACGAATACCCGCGCTAATGAGACCTACCAATTTGCCATCCGGACGATAGGGCGAGAAGTGCTCGCTTTCACTTTTCTGAGTGCTCATGGCAGCGGCGTGTCGGAATCTTGAATTGCCACAAATGTAGCACTGTAGCCTCGATCTCACGATCACGATACAAGGCCTAGAGTAAGTCACGGACAAAAGTCAACTAGAAGATGGGAGTGAAAGATCGGCCGTCATGGCCCGATTTGAGGGCCTCATGCATCTGAGAAGGTACACATGGCAATGGCTGAGCATGCTTTCTTTTCAAACGCCATGTGCAGATACATTGCGGTCATGGGTAATTCATTGGCTGCAAAACGGCGCGTATCGCACGCCCTCGGAGATGGTGCACAAGGCGAGATGCGTGGAGCTGTGGGGGACGATAAGCACGCGCGGATGACAAAACAGACGGCTCGGCTACGGTGGGCTAAATCGAAGGCTTTGTCACCCCGTATCAAGATGGGTCCTCCGCTTCGCGTCTACCACAAGATACCGTCTGGCGGACACTCGCTATCATCCTGAGAACCACTGATCGAGTCCGAGGTTGCATTACAAGAAGAGCTGCAGACTGTCTCCTGATCTGACTCGAAACATGAGTAAAGGAAGATTTGGCGAGTTTCACTTAGAAATAAGCTAGTCACCTTCTGCGATCCCTCTCATCGCGTAGGAAGCTGGGCATTGAGGAAATATTGCTATGAATTGTAGATGAAGTCACTGACATCAATCTGTCCAAACGGTGTATCCACTTGGTCCCAAGATGCTCTGAGAGGTCAGCCGCTGGCCATGGCTTGGCTCTGGTCCTGTGCGAGCCTAAACGCTCTCGCTGATCATAAGAGCCTCTTACACTATGCTCACCACTCAGGCGTAGTTGCCAGTGCCCTGTGTGACCTTTCCAGAAGAAAGCTGCACATCCTTGACGACGACATCGGTCCCCACATGGCTCGTCACCTTGACCCAGACTGAGTCGGTGTCGAGCGTTCCATCAAGCTCGAACATGTTGTATTTGCCCGTGCGGGTAGCCTTCTTCCAGGTGCTGCCCTGATCAGCCGAGACCTGCATGGCATCGGTACGTCGGTTGGCGTTCTCGACGGTCGCCGCGAACCAGTACTTCGAGGCACCGCCGTGCATGTGGATCTGCAGCGGAGCCGTCTTCGGCATCGGGCATTGGACAAACTCCCACTCGATCCCGTCGACACCGCCGCCAGACATGCCGTTCGTCAACTTGCTCCAGGTGTCGGGAGTCATGTCAAGGTGGTTCTTGTCGCCGCCGGTCATATTGGTCACCTGCATTGTCGTCAGCGATGCATCCGACCGGAACTGTAAGCGCATCCCCACAGTCCTCGGGCCTTACCATGACAGTGATCTTCTTGCCCTTGTAGGAGACAGAGATGCAACCCCCGCATTGGGCACCCTGGTTCCAGATCTCCTCGCTGACACAAGTCGAACCGTCCACACCCTCGGGGAGAGTATAATTTACGAAGGAGCAAGCACCGCCTTGCCAGCAATCCTCCTCAGTGCAGTCATCTCCGTACCTGGTGCCCATACCAGTGTTCAGGGCACGGCGGACGAGGTACCGCTCATCAGCAGTCGTGTCCGGCAGCGCAGCTGCAGAAGACACCGAAGCCAGCGCCAGCGCCGACAGAGGGATCATAGAGCGCAGAGAAGGCATTTTTGGGACAGTCGGTAGAGAAGTGAAGCTTAATGGACGTATAGATGGAAGCTGCCCTAAGGCTAGAGAATGAAAGACTCGAAAATAGGAAGGAGCAAGAGGCAGTTGGTAGTCGAACCCTAAGAACAACGCATAGGGCTTGTCTTTATACTGTCCCTTCGACCATAAGACCCTCATCTGCCTCGTAAGGCAATGTGTTAAGCTTTCCCTTCTGCTCTCTCTGAAACAGCGGTGTTCGCCAAAAACCCGGAGCACTACGCATTCCCTTGCTTCAAAATTTCCACATGCCTTGGGTTGTTGTTTCACGTATAACGAAGAGCGAAGCTTGTCGAGGCGAAGGCCACGGCGGAAGTGCTTAGCTCTACGGATAACCGGACGTGTGGGCCGAGAAGACCAGCACTGTGATACGCAGGAGAATCTAGTTCGTTCCATCAATTTTGATTTATGGAGAATGATGAATCGACAGACCGTAGCAACGCGGCGCGTATGACTCGCGCTGCGGAGACAAACACCATTCGGACGGTGACGCCGACCAAGGGGACTGTCGCAATATTTTGGCTTCCTTTGCGAATTGAAGGCCTGGCGACAGCTGGATGAAATACTCGTCAGCGGACGCGTGAGCAGTCTGTCCAGCTAATTGACATGCCATCACCCGTACAGCATGCAACCTTACCAAGGCCGCGGCTACTTGCCTCCTAGACGGCAATGGCCAGCCGGCCAAAGAGTACTTGGCACAGGTGAGAACATCGCCGGTATTGAGCTCGTATAAAATTGATGCAATGCACCGGTAATCTATCTTTAATATCAAAGGAATTGCGAACGCGGACATGCAGGCCATCCGCTTCCATGGCAGAGGCGACATTCGTCTGGATGAGGTACCAATTCCGTGCGTCGCCCCCGAAACCTAGCAGCACAGTAGCCGTACCCGCTTGTACTGACAGGCTATCAGAACATGTGGTCCAGACGAAGTGAGGATAAAAGTCGCGTATTGTGGCATATGCGGCACGGACCTACACGAGTACCTTGCTGGGCCAATCCTTGTGCCACCCAAAGGCACTGTTGATCCGCACACTGGAGCGAGAACTCCTGTCACGCTTGGCCATGAGTTCTGCGGCACTATAGATGAAGTCGGATCCCGGGTTCTCAATTATCAGATCGGACAGAAAGTCACTGTCAATCCAGCACTAGACGACCGACACCACGGCCGACCGGATTGTGAACAATGTTTGACTGGTTGCCAGAACAGATGCGAGAGGCTCGCATTCTATGGGATATCCGCGGGAGGTGGCGGCTTCGCTGAGTATGTTGTTGTCAAGCCAATGGCCCTCATACTTCTGCCGCGAAAGATGTCACTCAAGCTTGCGAGCCTAGCAGAGCCACTCGCTGTCGCTGCACACATGATCAGGACTTCAGGGTTTCTGCCGGGTCAAAATGTCTTGGTGCTGGGTACCGGCCCTATTGGATGTGCCCTCATTCTGCTGCTGCGAGCAAAAGGTGCGAATATCGTTATCGCGAGCGAGGTCGCCGAGTCAAGGGCTGCCGAAGCAAGAACATTCGGCGCCGACTTGGTGATCAATCCTCTCCATCAGGCCGCCAAACACGACAGCCCGACTGAGAATTGTACGCTCGCGCAGCCGGACCTGGTCCTGGAAGCAGTACGCAAGACTATGGACTCCGGGGCGCATGTCTCCTTCGACGCCTGTGGCCTGCAAAGCACGCTTGATACCGCGATTGAGTGCACCAAACCTGGCGGCACGATCTTCAATGTTGCTATCCATGACAAACCTCTGAGCATCAACCTAAATAAATTGGTTCTAGGAGAGAAACACCTGACAGGCGGAAACGCCTACACGCCTGCGGACTTTGCAGAAGTCGTGACGCTGTTGGAAACACATGCCGAGCAAGCCGCAATGCTCATCACATCTGTAGTGCCTCTTTCACGGGCGATTGAGGGCGGCTTTGACGAGCTAGTCAGGAATGCGTCTGCTCATGTCAAGATCTTGGTTTCAGCCGGCGAGGGAAATGCCGATTGAGCAAAGCAGCCACAGAAATATTCCAAGATCTCCTGAGACACCATCGGCCCCATCAAGTGATCTTATCAGCGTGACGAGTGTTCTTATCTTCATGGGAGTAATCTCCGGCCATGTTGACAATGCCACTCGGCAGTAAGCTAAAGACCTTGATAGACTGTCATTGACTAGGCAGGGTGCTTCACTTGGATGTTGCCTTAAAACCCTCCGCTCAGATGTCTCAAACCGCCCTGCCGTAGGCCGATTCCATCGCCAGCAAGCATATACCCGCGGGATTGTCGGCGAAGACAGATCGGCAGCTGATTCACGGAAGCTCGCAAGGTTCAATATACGATTCGTGAATGGGATATGTCATGAGGCTGGCTAGAGATTTATTGATCAACAAGGACGCGGCTGTCCTGATATGACTTGTCCCGAGCTTCGTAGGTTAGAAATACGGTCTATCTCATGGCCTTTGGTCTTTGGACTTGAAAAGATCTGTGCTAGCAAAATCCAGCGCAACCACTTTGCCTTTAAGAAATCACAGAAGTGACAGCTTCGCATCGTCAGTATCATGACTCTACCACAGTTGGAAGGACAGAACCTGTTGTTCGGGACCACCATGTCTTGCGGTCTCGGCTTCATGCTCTTTGGTATGGAAGCATCAGCACCGAGGAAACATTCATCTGACACCCTCCAGGATATGACCAAGGCGTATTTGGCGGACTCCTTTCGAACCCCAATTTCCTCCTCACGTTCGACGATCCCGACACTACGATCCAAGGCCAGATCGTGTCGACTTACACTGTTGGTTGCATCTTTGGCGCTCTGCTCAGTCTTGTCCTTGGCGACACACTAGGACGTCGCAAGTCTGTCGCACTTGGCTGTGCATTCCTGACAGTCGGAGGTATTCTCCAAGCGACGGCCTTCACGCTTCCGCACATGATAATTGGAAGAGTCATTGGAGGCTTAGGAATCGGCGTAAACACAACAACCATCCCCATGTGGCAGAGCGAGACATGCAAGCCTTCCCTGCGGGGCAAGTTGGTCGCTATCCAACTGACATTCCTCGTCTTCGGCTTCGTTCTGACGAATTGGATGAACTTTGGCTTCACATACGTCGCCAAACATCCAGTCAGCTGGCGATTGCCTTTGGGTTTTCAGAGCGCCCTTGCCTTGGGCACAGCCGCCTTGCTACCGATTCTCGCAGAATCACCGAGATGGCTGTGTCTGAAAGACCGCCAGCGGGAAGCCCAGGTGGTCCTCTCGCGGCTGGTCGCCAAACGAATTAATGACCCGGAAGTCAGAGACTTGCTCCACATCATGGTGACCACTATTGCAAGGGAACGCGCAGAAGGTCAGATCACCTGGCGCGAGGTTTTCCGCAACGGCACTCAACAGACCTTCCGCCGTATCATGCTCGGAGCAGGTACAAGCTTCATGCAACAAATGGGTGGAGGTGAGAGGCTCTACCTCTCTTTGAGATGGCGTTATCACCCTGCTGATACAGTCGGACAGTCAACGTCGTAGCCTACTACCTACCTGTTGTGCTCGAGCGCTCCTTTGGCTTCAGTCCCCGGGTATCTCTAATTCTATCCGCCTGCGACTCGATGCAATGGATGTTCTGGGCAGCTATGGCAACTTTCGTCATCGAAAGAGTCGGTCGCTTCAAGTTGATGCTCTTCGGCGCTGCTGGCACTTCGCTCTGCTTTGCGGTCGCCGCTGCGGGCTTAGGAGTGGGCGGGAAAGCTGCCAATGGCGTAGCAGTGGCTTTCATATTCCTATACTACTTCTTCTACGTGAGTTCGATTGCCGGGAACTTGGTAGTAGCTGTTGACATCAACCACTAGGGTCTCTCTTTCCTTGCCATACCATTTCTGTACCCTTCAGAGATCAACAGCAACCGCTCCCGGAACAGAGGAGCTTCGATCGCGATGGTCACAAACTGGCTCTGCGTGTACATTGTTGTTTCCATCACTCCAGTTGGTACGGCGTGCTTGATGTTGCCTTGTGTACCCGCGTGGCTGATGTTGATTTCAGGGATCGACTCAATCGGCTGGCGCTTTTACATCATCTTCGCGGTCCTCAATCTCTCCTGGATTCCCCTCATCTGGTTCTTCTATGTCGAGACAGCCGGGCTATCTCTCGAAGAAATCGATCGCGTATTCGAGTTGAAGCACGCTCCAGGCGCGAAGATGACCTACGCGGAAGCTGCGAAGCAAGCCCGAGAAGATATCGAGAGCGAGCGCCTGCAGCTCAGTGACCTGGGGTCTAAGGACAAAGGGTCGACATCTGAGTATGTGGAGCAAGGCGCGTAAGACGTGCGTTGTGCAGCCAGGCTCAGGCACCAGGCACGAAGAAGTTAGGCATGAGTAGAAAGTCCTCGAACGATTCTGGAATGCTGAGGTCGAGCGAGGGCCAGTAGCTTGGGCTTGAGAAATCAGACTGCCCAAGAATAGGATCGTTTGGAGCAATATTTCCTAAACTTGCGTCCACAGTAGTCGGGTCATTTGTATTGAGTTGCCGACAGCCGCCATCTTCAAGTGTAGGCCTCGCAGGGGCCTGGGCTCGTGACAACAGAAAGTCGAAGATACGAATTGACCAGTGAGCCGGGTCCCAAGCGTCCCTAATCTCGTGCAGCAGCATTCGGCAATTATCCAAAGAGGCTCGAGCGACTTGCGACACCAAAAGATCGGGAGCGTGTATCTGGCGATAGTAAACTATACCTGACATGAAGAATCCAGTGAATACTTCATGTGGTAATTTGTTGGTCATATGGGTCGTCACCAGACTCGTGGCGCAAGAGGAAATTGCTTGGGCTGCTGCCGAAGCGTTATCCAAAGAGTGCGCGTCGCAGCTTCGTGACAATGACGGTGAACAGAGTCTATCGTGTGCGCGATCAAAATGCAGCAGAATGACATGCTGGTGGTAGAGAAGTTCTAGTGAAGTCGCGAAGATCTTGCTTTTAGGATTCGCACTTGCAGTCGAAAGCTCTGGCGGAATCTGGAGTTTCCACTTGCGAAGATCTGTTTGCAAATCTGAGAGATCGGTTTGTATCTCGTTCGAGTGGAAGCGACGTTGAGCGATGGTCCGGGCAATTATGGACAACCTAGCAACGTGAATCTGGTACAGGGCGGAACCAATGCTTTGGCCTTCCGACTCAGAAGCAAAATCTTCAAGGTCTAGCATGGGCATGTCGCAATGGGCGATATTTATGCGAAAGGGCCGTCCAAGAAGAGTGGCGCAGTAAGCATCGCGAACTGCCAGCGTCCACCAGAGCCGTTTCACTCGACCTTTATCTTTCGTGCTGACTCCGAGCGCAGATGTGGATCGATGTATGCCCATGGACTCCGCGATTGTGAACCCGAAATCTAACCACGAACACGCATTATAGACGCTGTTCATTTCGGGCCCGTGGAACGAGAGCATGAGCACAGTCTCCAAGAGAACAAACTTGTCCTTCTCATACCCAATTGACCATAGCGCTTTTGCCTTCCCTTCTACTTTGTCAGTGATACCTTGCAAAGTAGCAACTTCTTGAAAATTCTTGGAACCTTACCGTAATAAGTTTGGCGAGCCTTTGATCGTGACGTGAATGTTGTGCGATGGATGACAGTGGGATCGCAGAAGGTTGCTCCGATCATGCAAATAGCGTGAAGCATAATCCAAGGTAGAGTCTTGCGATTATACGCCTCGAGTAGCTCGGACCTATTGATGATGGAGTAAAAAGGATAGAATCGTGTCATAAAAGCGTCAAATAGTGCCTCGAGCGTTTCTGGGTCTGGGGGTGTAAAAGCACCCTTCGCTTGGAGGTAGACAATGTCCTCCGGCAAACAATGTCGAGGATGCACCTCGCGCGACTTTTCGACGAGAGTCTTATTTTCCGCGAGCGTTGGCCGCGCATCGTAGAATCGAGCTTGGTCACCGCCATGTTCCTCAAGGGCGAAGGTCAAAGGCGAAGCTTCTCCAAATAAGATGATACCGAGCCCGCCGTGATCGCGATCTTCTACGAAGTCCTCGAACATTCCAGCTAGTGATCGACCAGGCTCACTATCAAAACTTGTTTTGAAGCCATTTTTTTGCATTGATGCCTGCCGAGAAGAGGTCGAAGATGAGCAATCAATGCTACCATCGCTGTTCGGACCTGGGGAAACGATGGCTGGATCGAAGATCTCGGATCCATGCTGCCGGCGATGTCGAGCGGTACGCGGGTATTTTCCACGAATGGAATCGATGAGTTCACAATCAAGGCACCCATCCATTCGACATCTGCTGCACGGTGTCCCTGTTGCTGCAGCGTCACACTTCACCTTGCGTTTCGAGCATCTTCGGCAAGCTTTCGCTGCCCTTTGCCGCGCCACAGGAGGCATGTTGCCATCGATTAGACCACTTCGCACCTGTATGGTCAGAATAAGGAAACGTGTGTGAATGAGGCGACTGAGAATCTGAGCGCCCAGAAATCATTCGTCAACTCAAGCTCTCACCCCACGGGGTCCCCAATTCTTCCCCGCCGTTGCTCACATGGCAGATCGCTTATGCCATCTACCCGCGGCTGTATGCTTGAGAATCCCGCGGGAACCTACCCTGAAGTAACAATGCATCTATCACGTAGCTTATGTTACGAAGTAGGAACATAGCCGAGGTCGTGTCCGCGATGGCGTCTCATCGTTGAGGTTGGCATGGGTCGATTCCTACTTGAATGTCTGAATTTGCGCGGAACAAGGCGCCACCATCACATTCACTCCTGCAGAATATTGGCAAAAATGACATCCCAAGAATTGGATGCACTAGTTGTTGGTGCCGGCTTCGGTGGTCTCTACCAATTAAAGAAACTACGAGATCAGGGACTCAAGACAAAGGCAATCGACAGCGCCGGCAATGTGGGCGGAACCTGGTATTGGAACCAGTATCCCGGTGCCATGTCCGAGTGAGCTGTCTTGTGACTATCTTAGCTTTGGAGGAATACTGACCGCGACAAAGCACCGAGTCGTACCTCTACCGTTACTCATGGGACGAAGAGGATCTGGCTACATACCCTTGGGACACACATTACGTCTACCAGCCACAGGTCCTGAGCTATCTCCAACACGTCGCCAAGCGCCATGATTTGTACAAAGATATTTCATTCGGGACCGCTTTGACCGGAGCGAAGTGGGATGCATCGTCTGCTCGATGGCATATCGAGACTTCTACAGGCGTCAGGTTCAGAGCTCGGTATCTGATC
This sequence comes from Septoriella neoarundinis, assembly GCA_022813125.1. NCBI lineage: Eukaryota > Fungi > Ascomycota > Dothideomycetes > Pleosporales > Phaeosphaeriaceae > Septoriella > Septoriella neoarundinis. The sequence continues at coordinate 192,213 of JAKLND010000011.1, read as the reverse complement.
ACTGCCCTAGGCCTACTATCAAAGCAAAACTTCCCGGACATTACCGGAATCGATAGCTTTCAGGGCGAGAAATATCATACAGGAGCGTGGCCGGAAAACGTAGAGCTCAGAGAAAAACGTGTTGGAGTCATCGGCAATGGTTCCACCGGCGTCCAAGTCATCACCGCAATCGCCAAAGATGTGAAGCACTTAGTATCCTTCCAGCGTAACCCACAATACTCGGTCCCAAGTGGCCAAAGCGCGGTATCGAAGGAGTACCGGGAGCACATCAATGAGAACTACCAGCAAATTTGGAAAGACGTCAAAGCAAGCAAATTCGGCTTCGGCTTCCACGAGACCGACCGACCAACATTCTCCGTATCGCCTGAAGAGCGCGAGCAGATCTTCGAGAAAGCCTGGAAGACAGGTGGCGGGTTTCGGTTCATGTTCGAGACGTTCAACGATATAGCGGAGAATGAGGACGCCAACAATGAAGCCTCGGACTTCATCAAGCGGAAAATCAGAGCAACGGTGCATGACCAGGACAAGGCTCGCAAGCTTCTTCCGACGCAAATGTACGCGCGGCGCCCATTGTGTGACGCAGGCTACTACGAGCAGTTCAATCGGGAGAATGTCGACATTGTCAGCCTGCACGAGACGCCCATCGACCGCATCACGCCGAAAGGCATCAAGACATCGGATGGGATCGAGCATGAGCTTGACGTGCTCATTTTCGCCACTGGTTTCGATGCTGTAGATGGTAACTACACCCGGCTTGCGATCGAAGGCATCGATGGACAGACGCTGAAGGAACATTGGTCCCGAGGCCCAACTTCGTATCTCGGCATCAGTGTGCCCAAATTTCCGAACATGTTCATGATCCTTGGGCCCAACGGACCCTTCTGCAATATCCCGCCAGCCATTGAGACTCACGTTGAGGCCATCAGCAATATCATTGCTTCGGTGGAAGAACGCAACCAAAGACAGACCGGGAAGCCGACGACCAATACTGGGGCGCGCCATGACAGCTTCGTCACGCCGCAAGATCAGGTGAATGGCCAGAAGAATATGGTAATCGAACCAACTCTCGAAGCAGAGCAGGCCTGGTCCAAACTTTGCGACCAGGAAAGTGCCACGAGCCTGTTTCGGAAGACGGATTCATGGATTTTTGGATCAAACATCCAGGGCAAAGCTCATGCTGTGATGTTCTACTTTGGAGGTCTGGGCAAATACCGTGAGCAGCTGCGAGATGTCGCTGCTGATGGTTGGAGAGGCTTCAATATCGAATGAGCGGGGCAAGGTCCATATGCTTGGTTAGACACAAGTGACATCAACATCTTACAGCTTTGCTTTCTCTTGTGCATTGAACTCCCTTCTTTCGGGGCCACCACGGCTTCCATCGCCCAGAAAAGCGTCGCTGTCGTCCTTGTAGTCTGTTCGGAATCTCCATTTGTCGGCGAGATGTTTTGGCAGCGTCCGATGGAACGCTGAGCCAATATATTCGGGCAAGACTGGCAAGAACTTGAAGCCACTAGTAGACAGGTCAGCAAATTCCGTGGATTTCTGCAGAGCTCTTGACTCACTGGCCACTGCCCCCTCCTGCCACGAATAGATTCTTGTGGTTGGGGTGGAAGTCCATGATGAAGTCACCGCTCGGGGTGTCAGTATACCAGCATACCGACAATCGATCGAATTCCCTATCGGCGAGCTCCGGTAAGATCTCTCGGAGACCTTGCCTCAATCGCTCCTCACCATCAGGTGGCGCAAAGTTGGGCCGTGCTTTCGCTGCACGCAACGGCGGCAGCGATATATTAGACTTGTCAACATTTGGCTCTTCAGGTGTCGGTTTGCGCGTATAGCCCCAGCCGTGCACAGCGAACTTCAGCATCTTGGTCTCCTCGTGGGGAGGGAAATTGAACCAGCCGGTCGAGAAGTTGGCGTAAATAGGCACATTCTTGTACTTCTGCATTTCGTCCTCGGTTAGAGGCAGGTAGGCAATGACTTGTGCCGTCGATAGTGTGCTGTTGTACATGGAAGCGAGACCTGGGCTCCAGGCTCCGGCTGCGAGAACAAATGTATCACCTTGGACGGTCGTTTCAGCAGCCGTGTGGATGGCTTGTATCTCTCCAGCGGCGCTGGTCTCGAACTTGGTGGCGGTACCCGCACGTCCGGATATGAACGAGACACCCAATTCGATACACTCGTCCCGAAGCTGCGCAATAGCTTTGGCGGCGTCTGCCCATCCAGCTTGGGTGTTGTAATAGCCGGAGAATTCGGGCAAAGCAAGATCACCGCTGAGGACAGGAAAGGCACGCTTCGCAGCATCTGCGCTGTGTAGCCTTGTATATGGCAGGTCATGCTTGCGCAAGGCGGAAGTGACTCCCTCAATCCAAGCTCTGGGTGTCTTGTTGTTCATAGCAGCGAGTATTGGCGCAGGACAGAAGATGTTTTTGAACTTCGGCGATTGACTCCATCTCTGGTAGGCCTCCCGTGCGATCGTCAGGTAAACATCGTCCGTATAGTCGAAGCGGATGACTCGCGAAATGTCGACACTGGATCCGTCCGGTACCTTACGATATCAGCACTATTGCTTTAGAATTGAATTATATTTCGGAGGAGGTTTTACTGGGGGAACGTGTCGGTCCATCACCGTGACATTCTGCTTGCCCTCTTTCGCGAGTTGATAAGCCAGAGAAAGCCCAAAGACGCCCGCGCCAATGATCACGACCCTGTCATCAGAACCCATCGTGGCGGTAGCGCAAATGACCGAAAGTGAAGTCCGGCCTGCGACTATGCTGGAAATGTTCGAAGCCTGCTGGCCGGCCGGTATTGTAGGTAGAAGACCTTGACTGATTGTTCAGGCTTTCACCGAGCACTCCGCATGCCCTAAGCCACCTAACAATCTGCAATTGCTGTTTTCTCACACCATCCCAGTCCTCCATTCACCGCCCGATGGACGTATCACAACGCAATTTGTGTGCATTATCCATGATACTTCATGAGATGTAGGAGAATGGCAAGAGGAGTACTCGAGGAGTAGGAATCGCACGTGGATTTCGCCGCTTTCGCCACTTGAACTTGCGAAGTTTCACGGCTGGCTGTGGTAACTGACCGGCCTCCGTTGCAGCGTTCACCACGAGGAGGTCGCATCCAGCTATGGTTAGCGGAGCGCTCGAGATGAACCATGATGGGAGTCAGATAATGTCTGATCGACACGTCCTCAATGTCCTCGCACACGAGATATTAGCTGAGCTCAACAACCTGTCCAACAGCGACCCCGTCCACCGGTGTGGCAAGGCCGCGCTGTCGATACTAGAGACTCGACCAAGGGAAGCTTCCCAGCTCGCCAAGGACCACATTCAAAACCAGCCTTATCGTGAAGTTCGAGGATGCTGGTTGCGGCTGTACGAGGAAGCGAGCATTTACCAGGCAGCCGATCTTCTCCGTGATGCAGCTGACAAACAGTCCGCGGCGGGCGATTGGATGTCAAATCTGGTGAAAGTACTGGACCTCGGACTCATAGTCTCAGGCGCGACAGTCCGTGGAGAGCTCTATGAGGCAGTATTTGCCAACTTGGAACCGTTCCTCGGAGAGATTGAAATGGGCCGCGAGTTCCCGTCTTCATCCCACGCGTCCCAACCACCTTCGTTGCAGTCAGAAAACGCAGTCCCGTCAATGCGCCGCCCAAGTCTGGAAACCTTTCAAATCCACCTTGACACCCAAACCACTCCCCTACTCCTCACGAACTCCATCTCAGACTGGCCCGCCCTAAAAACCTGGCCCAATCCCTCCTACCTCCTCCGCAAAACCCTCGGTGGACGCCGCCACGTCCCCGTCGAGATCGGCGCAACCTACACACACGCCGACTGGCGACAAGCCATCATGCCCTTCCATCAATTCCTGCACGATCACCTCCTGCCCAGCTCCCCCTCCGAGATCGGCTACCTGGGCCAGCACAACCTCTTCCGGCAAATCCCCTCTCTGACGCTCGACATCCGCACACCGGACTACTGCTACGCGTCGCCTCCTGAAACCCTCCCATCCAACGTGTCAAGAGCGCCAACTGTTGACGAGCCGCAGAAGAACGTCTGGCTTGGCCCCGCCGGAACGCGCACGCCCCTGCACACGGATCCCTACCATAATGTTTTCTGCCAGGTCATGGGGCACAAGTACGTACGGCTATATCCGCCGTGGGCGACGGAGAGTCTGTACCCGAGGGGCGTTGATGAGAATGGGGTTGATGAGTCGAATACGTCGCAAGTGGAATTTCGGTTTGATCGGGATAAGAAGGGAAATGTGGTTTTGGAGGAAGAGGAGAGGTTTCCGCTGTTTGTGGCGCAGGGGGGTTATAGGGAAGTGATTGTGGGCCCAGGAGAGTGTCTTTACATTCCCGCTGGGTGGTGGCATTACGTTGAGGCTCTGAGCGTGAGTTACAGCGTGAGTTTCTGGTGGAACTGACGCCAGTAAGACTCCTATCTGGATGATCTGGCATCTTACTATACGCGGCAAGCTTCTCCATCCGCTCGGTGATATAACGACGACAGCAATCTGTGAGATGAACGCTAATCGAAGAACTCTGATCGCGCGAACGATGGAGATACGCCGTCACTATATGAAAAGAAGCAAATGATGAGCAGTACGAGAGCTTTTGCAGTCTTACGGCTTCTGCGATAAAACCAATCTTTCGCACCATCAGCAAGTTCACGGCCTTCCGCCAGACATCTCCAACAGTCTGGCCAACCGACCATGCAGTCTCCTGGAAAGCCTCAATCTGGCTCAAACTCTTCGTCCCCATCGAACGCCCGTTCACTGCTTCTTGTGCTGCGCATACACAAAATTCGCTCCTACACCCACCTCGTCAGCCAGACAGCACAGAACAATGTTTTTCTCATCAACCGGCAAGGAAAAGAGAATGACTCACCAACAACCCCCAACCCGTTCGCCCTCGCCCACTCCCTAACGCCGATGCCCGCGGCGCCATTCTCAAACCCCCACCTCATCCTCCCCGCCGGAGCCCTCAGATCCAACCTTTCCGTCGTCCCGTTGACCGGCGCCAGAGCCACAAAAACATACCTGTGCGCGCCAGTCTTGGGCGGCGGCCCGGGAGCCTTGTAGGGCACGAGAGTGGTGAAGTTGCGCTCTGCGCCGGCCTCGTCGTCCAGACCGAGCGGCAGGAAAGCCGAGGGAGACGCGAGAGAGGTGAGCGGGACGTCTGTCGCGAGCCAGTGGCAGACCTGGCTCCATTTGGGGTCGTCGCGGGACGGCGCGTCGGGGTCCGTGAGGGCGACTGTGAGCTGGATGCCGGAGAGGGGGTGGATGGGTTCTCCGTCGGGAGAAGAAGAGGGGGAGGGGACGGTGTCGAGGAAGTGGACGCGCGGCTCCTTTTTGGCCTTCTTGGGCTTGATGTCGTTGCCGATGTGCGCGGAGGCCTTTTTCCAGTCGGCTGTGAGGGTGAGGAGGGGCGTGAAGGGGTCGAGGACGGTGGGGATTATGCTGGCTTTGCGGAGTCTGTGGTGGCGTTGTCTGTTAGTGGGTGGTCTTTGGTCTTCGGGTTGGCGGGTTTGGCAATTTACTCTGAGATTAAGTCAAGAGGCTTTGGTTTGGAGGTGAGAACGGGCTGTTGGTTGTCTGATGGGTCGATTGGGGTGCCCATCGCGAGGGTAGTGAGCGCCAGGGCGGCGCCTATGGGGAGAAGCATTGTGTCTGTGGTGTTGGGGGTCAAGCTAGGAGAATTTACCCTCGTCGAATAATTTTCGTATAGAGAATGGCAAAATCAAAGAGATGAAGGCTCTCAAACACCTTATGCCTTCAATGCTGCTCGCGAGCCTCAAGCCCCACTTGCCCAGCTTCTCCATGTCCAATTGTAGCGATCTGCGCGTTGACGTGTGGGGAGCATCATGGCAAGCAGGACATCCGGTTTGGACAGGTGATCCACTGAACATCCCATGGTATCTGAATATCTGACTGATTATCTACGGCTTATATGCAGACCTAAATTCTGGTGTACGTGCAAAGGTACCAATAATAACATATCATTTGGCGCCACGTCACTACAAGTCACCGATCACTGCGATGAATGTGTATTCTCTCTCAGCGTCATGGAAGTTTCTTTGCCTGAATTAATAGTATCTCTCGACTGGAAATGGGAACATTGGCTTGTCCGTACATTCTATATGAAAGGGTATCTTCGTCCACGACATTTCCGCCCGAGAACCCCGGAACAAATTGCCCCAAAACGCCTCGCTAAAACCAAATTGTGACCAAACATACAGCCTTCACGAGGACTCTTTCATCCTCAGTGATGCACCCAATCATCTCACAGTCCCGTCAAAAGCTCTCCGCCCGACAAAAGACCTCACTCTCCGTAACGAACCCCATATTCGTCGCAATATTATAATCACACACCTCCTTCGCGCCCAACCCCGTCATCGTCGCCGCACAGTCGCTGATGAGAATACAATCCCAGCCCCAGCTGTACGCATCCGTCAGGGTGCCCAGCAAACACTGATCCGTATTCACGCCCGCGAACAGCAGCGTCTTCTTCCCGCTCGCGCGCAGCCAGCGGTGCATGGGCAGCTCGGGGCTCCAGAGGCCGCTCATGCGGGCTTTGTGGAAGTGGACGTCGGACGGAGCGACGTGCTCCTTCAGCGGGTCGTAGATGTCCGCGTTCCAGGTGTCGCGGAACAGGCAGCGCTCGCCGCTCGCAAGTTTCGCGCCGAGCCCGACGTGCCAGCCGTGGCCCTTCTCGTGCGCGAGGGCCTTGTTGAACCCGCGCGTGACGGCGGGCGGCATGGCGCGCAGGTCGGCATCGTCGATGCCCCAGTTCAGCCAGCAGACTTGGATGCCTTCTCTTCTACACTTTTGGATGACGTTGATGAGGGGTTGGACGGTTTTGACGCCTTCGCTGTGGTCGTGGAAGGAGGGGTGAACGAAATAGTTCTGCATGTCGATCACGACGAGGAGGGTCTTGTCGGGGTCGATCTCGACGCCGCGGTGGTTGCGGATGCCGTCGTCGGCGTCAAGGGTGATTTTGCGGGCGCTGCCGCGGGAGAGGTCGAAGCGTTTGGTTTTGGGGTTGTAGAACCATTGGTCGTCGCCGCCTGAGGTGGAGGGGTTAGTGTGGGGCGTGGAGGGCGCGGAGGTGCAGGGAGGTGGGAGGACTTCTAGGTACCGAATGCGACGTGGTCATCGACGTTGTGTTCGATGTTGATGTCTTTCTCCGTGAGGGCTACGTGGTTGATATGCTCGACTTCGTCTGGGGAGATCGCCGAGGGAGCCATGGCGAGGGAGGAAGGACAGGTTCAATCAACTGTGGAAGACCGTGTGGAGCGGTTGGGAGGGGTTTTATGAGCGGGCAGGGTTTGCTGTGGAGCGTCTGCGCAGTGTCGGTATGTGTCGTGGCAGTCAAATCGGTGGACAATAGCAGTGACTTGTTCGCGGATTGCGGACTGCGGTGAAGGTCAATGGGGCCAACGGGAAGGAAAGCGAAGGGAAGGGAAAGCGACCCTTAACAGATCAAGGGTGAAGGCGGTAGGAATGAGTCGGAGGGTGAGCTGCTTATCTCTTGATCGTCTCACACGATACCTTTAGATGAGCGACGGATCCGTGGCCGATCTGGGGATATCAGCAGCCAAGTCCGCGATAAGGCGGGCGAAGGTTTGGGCGAGCGTTGAAGGGTGGGTGATAAGGGAGGGGCGGGGACTGGCTTGTAAACGAGGACGGTCAAGTACCCGTCGGCGAAAGACCTGGGCGGTGGCGCTGGCCGGAGTCCGGTTATTATATGCATCATCTCCAATGCTTTGACATGTGCGAGACGGAGGCTCATGGGAGGTAACCAGTGCCTTTATTTATCAATGCAGCTAAGTGCTTGTTACTTATGCACCCCAGCGTGCGGAACGACGGGACGAGGGTCGCGTGCCTTGTCCGGAGGGCAACATGAGGCAGCTTATTATGGCTGGACGCTGCGAAATGTTATGGTTTTGGGGTGAAGAGTGCGAGAGCGGACCTAAGTAGCTTCTTGGTAGGAAGTTGATTTGATGAGACAACAGGCAGATAATAATGACAAGGCATCCCATAAGGTGTCATGTTCTGCCTCAGGCGAGCGCGAGAGCGACAGGCACCAAGGCACGCGACGCGGCGAAGCGGAAGCGCGAAGCGAGTCGTGCGAGTGCGGGAGCGCCCGGACGGTGACGTTGCAGCTGCCATGCTCTATTTCCTGCCGTCCCTGCACCTATTCGCGTGCGTGCAGCCTCAGGCCGCCGACCCTCCTCCGCGGTCTTGCAAGGCCAAACACCACCGCATGTGCCCATCCACGCCCGGCATCACCTTCGACTCTGTCTCAGCGCTGCGCCTGTAGCACCTCTGTCGCTCGTCTTCGCACTCTCCACCTTCTCTCCCTCCCGCCTACATCGCTCCCTCGAAACCAACACCCTCCGCTTCTCCCCCTTCGCTTGTCCATCGGCTGTGTCTCAGACCTCCGCTGCGCCCAAAACAACCCGGATCGGCGCTGCGAGCCCGGCAAGGAAGCGCACGCCCAGGCACCGCAACACCCCAACAACCGCGCCACCTCCGCCGACCGCACGCACGTATCATTGTCCCTCCACCACACGCCGCACGTATCGCCAGCCATGGCCGCGCTCGGAGAGGACCTGCTCGGCGTAGTCAACAAGCTGCAGGACCTGGTCTTCAACACCATCGGCAACGACTCGCTCGACCTCCCGCAGATTGTTTGTGTACCCTCGCATCTACTCCCAAAATCACCACGCTGACAATTGCAAAAAGGTCACCGTCGGCTCGCAATCCTCCGGCAAATCCTCCGTCCTTGAGAACATTGTCGGCCGCGACTTCCTCCCTCGTGGTAGCGGAATCGTGACGCGACGACCCCTCGTCCTCCAGCTTATCAATGTTCCCTCCTCGCGCAGCGACAAACCCGAAGATGATGCCGTGCACGTGCCTCACACCCCAGAGTCCGTCGCCGGTCAAGACGAGTGGGGAGAGTTCAACCACATTCCTGGTCGCCGCTTTTATGACTTCCAGGAAATCAAGAGGGAAATTGAGAACGAGACGAACAGGATTGCTGGCGCAAACAAGGGCATTAATAGACAACCCATCCACCTCAAGGTCTACTCTTCACATGTCCTGAGCTTGACCTTGGTCGACCTGCCGGGTCTGACCAAGGTCCCCATTGGCGACCAACCTACCGATATCGAGAAGCAGACGCGCAACCTCATTTCCGAGTACATCGCCAAGCCCAACAGCATCATCCTGGCTGTGTCGCCTGCAAACGTCGACATTGTCAACTCCGAGGCGCTCAAGCTCGCCCGTCATGTCGACCCTACCGGCAAGCGAACAATCGGTGTCTTGACCAAGCTCGACCTCATGGATCATGGTACTAACGCGCTTGATATTCTCTCCGGCCGCGTGTACCCTCTCAAGCTTGGATTTATTGGTACTGTCAACCGTTCGCAGCAGGATATTCAGGGCAACAAGAATCTCTCCGAGGCCCTCCAGGCAGAGCGCGAATTCTTCCGCATGCATCCGGCATACCGCAACATGTCCACTCGCTGCGGAACACAATACCTTGCCAAGACCCTCAACACCACTCTTATGGGTCACATTCGCGAAAGACTTCCGGACATCAAGGCACGACTCAACACCCTCATGGGCCAAACACAGCAGGAGCTGGCCTCTTACGGAGACGTGAAGTTTACTGGCAAGGAGCACCGTGGCTCCCTTATCCTGCAGCTCATGACTCGCTTCGCGACCATGTTCATCTCATCGATCGACGGTACCAGCTCTGAAATCAGCACCAAGGAACTTTGCGGTGGCGCTCGCATTTACTACATCTTCAACTCTGTCTTCGGAAACAGCCTCGAGACAATCAACCCCACTCAGAACCTCTCAGTACAGGACATCAGGACGGCCATTCGCAACTCCACTGGACCCCGACCATCGCTCTTTGTGCCGGAACTTGCGTTTGACCTCCTTGTCAAGCCTCAAATCAAGCTGCTCGAAATCCCCAGTCAGCGCTGCGTCGAGCTCGTTTACGAGGAACTGATCAAGATCTGCCACAACTGCGGCTTCAATGAGCTGGCTCGCTACCCTCGTCTGCAAGGCAAGCTCATTGAGGTTGTTTCCGATCTCCTGCGCGAACGCCTTGGACCCTGTTCGTCATACGTCGAATCGCTCATTTCCATTCAGCGCGCTTACATCAACACAAATCACCCCAACTTCCTCGGCGCCGCGGCGGCGATGAGCAGCGTGATGCAGGACAAGCAAGAGCGGGAGAAGAAGGCAGCAATGGAGGCGGAGAAGGCCAAGCGTGAGGCGCGCAGGAAGAAGGAACTGAACGGCGTCAACGGCGCAGAGGAGGGCGAAGAAGACACAGAGCATCAGCAAGCACCTGGCGCACTGCCAGTCCGTCCCGCAACCAAGAACAAGGAGAGTAGGAGCATGTCGCCCGCGATTGGCCGCGACGGCCACAGATTAGGACACAACGCCAGCATGTCCAACGGCACGGGTGGCGGCGTCGGCGCAGGGAAGGACAGCTTCCTCAATTACTTTTTCGGCAAGGAGAACGGGCCTTCGTCCGGCCCGCTGCCCCAACAGACCGCCATCACCCACGCCAGCAGGCATGTCAGCCAGAACCTCGAGCCCAGCATCAGCGCCAGCTTCCGACGAGGCGACACCCGCGCAACAAGCCTGCCCGAGCCCGTCGCTGAGGAAGAGCACGCAGAGGAAAACACTGGCTTCGTAAGCCTCACGAACCTCCAGAAGCCAACCCCAGCTAACCCCTCCCAGCCCCACGACGAATCCAACCCTGCCCTCACAGAGCGTGAAGCCCTCGAGACCGAGCTCATCCGCCGCCTCATCTCTTCGTACTTCGCCATCGTCCGCGAGACGACCGCCGACCAAGTCCCCAAAGCCGTCATGCACCTGCTGGTCAACCACAGCAAGGACGTGGTGCAGAACCGGCTGGTCAGCGAGCTGTACAAGGAGGAGCTGTTCGAGGAGCTGCTGTACGAGGACGACGCTATCAAGAGCGAGCGCGAGAAGTGCGAGAAGCTGCTGGGCACGTACAAGGAGGCCGCGAGGATTATTGGGGAGGTTTTGTAGAAAGATTTATTTTCTTAGGAGGTTGGGGAATACAGGGTTTGGGGGTTGTCTTGATATGCATGCTAGAGAGAGGTCGTGTTTTTGACTTGCCACTCTTGGATTGATTGGATGCTTTCTGGGACTGCCCGAGTGAAAAGAGGAGGAGGTAGAGGGAGCGGCAGTCTCTGTACACTATTATCTACTCATCGGAGCATATCGACAACATGTACATTTTATTTTTGGCTTGTTCGCTTCCCTTTCTTCGGGTTCTTCCTCTAATGGCAGTTCGCGACGGACTGAACCGGTATGCGCATAAAGACACTGTTATCATGCTTGCTCTTGAGGACGCGAAGCATAGCCTTAAGAAGGAAGCACATGACTTCATACTTATGGTTTGACAATTGAGGAACACCGAGGTTGTGCATCCTGTGCACTCTGGTATTATGCGGCGACGGCTGATGCGCCTCGAGCTTGATGTCGCATCGTCTTGCCCCGCGTTTTCACGTTGCCCCACCCCTCCGACTTCTTCGTCACTTTTGGAAACATTTTATGGATTTCTAAGCCAGAGCTCGACTTTTCCTCTCACTTCTGACGTACACAAACAATTTGATTCACGAACCTTACGAAAGATAGAAAAGAAACGCACCGCATACACACGAACTTAATACTGCACACACGACCATGGCCGACCGCGACGACAGAATGCATGAGGCGGACGACGACATGTTCGACGAGAACGAGGCGGAAGAGGTAGTCGAGCAGAACGAGGATGCGGCGATGGACTCAGGAGACGAAGATGGCATGGGCGACGACAACGGCGTGCTCGAGGAGATCATGATCCAGAACGACAGCGCCGCCCACTTCGACGGCCACAAGGACAGCATCTTCTGCATCGCGCAGCACCCCACGAGACCGGAGCTGGTCGTGACAGGAGGAGGCGACGACACGGCATACATGTGGGACGCGACACCTCCTGAGGGACCTCTGCTACCCCAGAGCTACGAGACCAACCCGCAGCCCAAGGAGCGCAAAGGCCAGCAGGTCATCTCTCAATTCGAAGGCCAGGACGAGAGTGTCAACGCCGTCTGCTTCACGCTCCCGGCCGGTGAATACGTCGTGACCGGCACTCTCGCCGGCAAACTCAGCGCCTATCACACCCCCACCGCGCCCGGCGCCGCCAAACTCGTCGCATCCGCCAAAGAAGTCGACGAGATCAACTGGATCCTCCCTTGCCCGCACCCCGACTACCCCAACACCATCGCCCTCGGCGCCGCCGACGGCTCCGTCTGGATCTACACCATCAACGCCTCCGACGCCTCCAACCCACTCACCATCGTCCAGACCTTCTTCCTCCACCAGGGCGCATGCACAGCCGGCGCCTGGACGCCGGACGGCAAGCTCCTCGCGACCGTCGCGGAAGACAGCAGCCTGTACGTGTGGGACGCCTTCGGCGACGCCGCGGCGGCCGGCCTCACAGACCCCTCCGGCGGCCAAGCCGTCGTCGCCCTCACCTCGCAAGACGAGCGCTTCTTCGTCGACGGCGGCCTGTACAGCGCCGCGATCTCCCCCGGCGGCGCGATCGTCGCCGTCGGCGGCGCAGAAGGGCACGTCCGCATCGTCGGGCTGCCGCGCCTGTCCCTCCCCGCGAGCGCCGTGAGCGCGACCTCCGGGTCGAAAGGCGCGGGCGCGCGCTCGAAAGCCGGCGGGCACAAGCAGGCGGGCGGCAAAGGCAACGCGTCGTCGGCGGCGGCGGGGCAGTCGGGCCAGATTCTGGCGTCCTTGCAAGCGCAGAGCGACGGCGTCGAGACGCTGGATTTCAGCCAGCCGCCCCTCACGTTGCTCGCGGCGGGCAGCGTGGACGGCAGCATAGCGCTGTACGACGCGGCGCACAACTTCGCGGTGCGGAGGCACATCAAGGAGGCGCACGAGGAGGAGGCTGTGATTAAGGTGGAGTTTGTCAAAGCGGGTGCCGCGGCGGGCGGGGAGAGGAATTGGCTGCTGACGAGTGCGGGTAATGATGGTGTCGTGAGGAGGTGGGATGTGAGGGGTGGTACGGCGGCGGCGAATCGGGGGCTGCTTGGGGAGATGAGGGGGCATAGGGGTGGTGGTGAGGGAGGTGGGATTCTTGGGTTTGTGCAGGGTGGGGGTGGAAAGGCGGTTGTTACGGCGGGTGATGATGGGGTTGGGTTGGTTTTTCGGGCGGAGTAGAGGCGGATGTGATGTGGGGATGTCGATGGAGATACCATATCATGGAGACTCGTTTTTCTTACTGAGCAAACGATTGATATGTTCAGCTCATCTTTCCCCTCCGAGTGTTACACGACATAGACTTTGCATTTGACAAGGGAGGGTTCATTTTGATGCTAGAATGAGGCGCAGTCATGGGAAGATCTACTTGATAAATCGAGGTCTCGAAGGCGAATTTTCGGAGAAACTGGGCGGCCAGAACGTGACACAACCAAGTCCGCTCTCCTGTGATGGACACCTTCAAAGCACTTGCGACGCCATAAACCAATTGACACAGTCCCACTATTTCGCTCATTCAAACATTTCGATGAGCAAGCAAACCATCTACTTTCCCTCAGCCTCATCGACCACCCTCTCCCCCCTCCCCTTCTCCTGCTCATCCCTAACCTCCACACTCTCCCCATCCAACGCCCTCTTGATCCTCTCCTCCGTAACAAGATAAGCCCCCGGCAACCCCGTCTCCCTCCTCGCAACCTCCACCCCATCCTCCCCCTTCAACCCCGCCCGCACCATACTCGCCACCGCCTTCCCACTCAACCACGTATTCGGCATGCCATGCCCCGTAAACCCCGCCGCAACAAACACCCCGCGCTTCCCCTCCCCGGGCACCGGCCCAACCCACGGCACCTCATCGCGCGAAAAGCCCATGATCCCCGTCCACTCCGCGACAGCCCGCAACTCCGCCGCACTCTCCTTCCCCTCTGGCAAATCACACGCGTCCAGCAGCGTCCGCCTCAGGTACCGCGCCGTCTTGGCCTCGACGACCGCGTCGTCCGTGACGCCCATGCTCTCGCCCAGGTTCCGGCCGCCGCCGAACATCAGATGCCCTCCTCCTCCTCCCTGCTGTTCGGGCCGCTGGATGAGGTAGTCGTCGAGCCCGTCGCCCTCGAAGCCCATGCTGGTGTGCAAGCGCGCTTGCGGGCCGGAGAGGGAGGGCGGCGGGACGAGAGCGGACATCTGGCCGCGGACGGGGACGATGAGGTCGGCGAAGCGCGGGAGGAGGTGGGAGGTGTAGGCGTTTGTGGCGAGGGCGAGGGTTTTGGTTGCGATTTGGCCGCGGGGGGTGGAGATGGTGTGGGCGTAGGGGGAGGAGGTGTTGGAGGAGATGGACAGGGCGGGGGTGAGGGTTTGGAGGTTGAGGGATCCTGCGGATTTGGAGGGGTCGGTGAGGAGGGTTGAGAGGATGTGGGCGACGAGTTTGTAGGGCCAGAGGCGGGCGGCGAGGGTGGTTATGACGGCGCCGAGGGCGTGGGGGTGGTGGTATTTGGTGAGTGTTGGTTTGTCCGTTACGAGAGTCATGAGTTTGCCGAGTTCTGGGGTAGTTTTCTGGACGATTGCGATGTTGTCGCGGGCTTGAGCGAGCTTGGAAGCACTGTAGATGCCGCGCACGCCGGGCTGAGCGTTCCATTCGCAGTCGATGGAGGAGGTTTCGATGAGGGATTTGAGGGTGTTGTAGTTGGAGAGCTCGAAGTGGCCGATTTCGGGGTCGTGCGGATATTCAAAGAAGATGGGCTGGCAGTGGCCGCCGTTCTGAAGGAGAGGGTTAGTGATGATATGACTGAAGTTCCAGATACACTCGGCTCACCCTTCCAGTTGCGCCCCAACACGCCTCTCTAGCTTCCAACATCACAACGTCCAGAGGCTGATCAGCAGAGCCATCTTTGCTGTTCAAGAGGTGGTGAGCGATGCTAGCGCCTGTGATGCCACTTCCGATGATAACCACATCTGCTGTGGCGGGAAGCTCTCTAGTAGATCGATGGCCAAGGAGCAGTGGCGAAGGCTCCGAGTGCCAGAAGGAGTTGCTTGACTTCTCCGTTGGCAACGAGGTGGGCTGGCCCAGCTTGGGAAGGTCTGGAATCGTGCGTGCCATTTTACTGAAAGCGTTGACTTTGTTTGAACGTTTGAGTTGTTCAAGGTATTCGTGTTTCGTCGAGTAGTCAAAGAGGAGGATTATATGTATCTGTCGTCGGATGCTTCTTCAGGACAAAATTGCTGATCCCGTGAGCACAGATGCGACTGGACAGGGAAATGATCAAAAGATCGATGTTACAAGACGGAATTCAGACAGCCCGGAGTTGTAATGTTACGCCCTGTCTTATTTTCGGCAAAGAGCCGAGTCCCGATGAAATCATTGGGCGTCTGATGAAGTGGAGTCGAGCTTCAGCTTCAGCTGCCGCCTTGCCTTGCTGCCTGCCAAATTGGGCGCGGTAGGATTGTTTCTTGCATGAATTCAGCATGAGACCAGTCTGAAAACATCCAAATATAGTAAACGAACGCTGGGTTGGATATCTCTCCATGTCGTATCATGCGATAACTCTGGGCGCCGGACACCGGCAAAGACAGACATGTTGACTGAACAGGCTTGAGGTGAAAGCGAGTTGGAAACGTGGCAATCGTCTTTCATTCGCACATGTGACGAGACATTACTGTACGTGGTGTAGCATATCGAAAAGCCAGCCCCAAAATCATCAAAAAATCGTACAACGAGAAATCGCTCACAAACAACCCGCCCATGCAGCTCCGCCAGCCCTCACAACTTCGCGCCCTCCTTCTTCATCCTCTCTCTCTCCCGGTCCCTCATCATCCGCCTTAAAATCTTCCCACTCGGACTCTTCGGCACGATATCGATGAACTCCACCCCACCCCTCAGCCACTTGTGATTACTCTTGTGCTTCTCGACATGCTGCTTGATCTGCCTCTTCAGCAAGGCGTCACTCTCCTCGATCGAGCCAGGCGCTTTGACGACGAAGGCTTTGGGTACCTCTCCTTCGCGGTCGGAGGGGACGCCGATGACGACGACGTCGGAGACGGCAGGGTGCGTGAGGAGGTGGGCTTCGAGCTCGGCGGGGGCGACTTGGAGGCCCTTTACTTTTATGAGTCTGTTGCGAGGTTGTCAGTCAGTGATTTGAGCGGCATGGGATGGGAGATAACAGGGGATAGAACGAACTCTTTGATGCGATCCACGATGAAGATGTGCTCGTTCCCGTTCGGACTCTTCCTCACAACCGCCTCGTCGCCCGTCCGCATATACCGGCCGTCCTCCTCCTCGACAAACGTCTCCTTCGTCGCCTGCTCGTTCTTCAAATACCCCAGCGTGACACTAGGCGAGTTCACCCACAGCTCGCCCGGCTGGTCGTAGCCCGTGATCTCGTTGCCTTCGACCGTCACCAGCCTCGCCTTGACGCCCGGCAGCAAGCTGCCGGAGCTGCCGAACCAGATGTCGCCGGAGACGGTCGCGCAGACGACGGTGGCCGTCTCCGTCAGCCCGTAGCCCTGCCGGATGTCCCAGGCGGGGAACATGCCCTGGAGGTCCTCGGCGGTCTCCTTGCCCAGCGGCGCGGCGCCCGTGAAGCAGCCGTGGACGGAGGAGAGGTCGTACTTCTTGACGATGTCCTTGGCGTTGGTGAGGTGGATGATCATGGGCGGGACGAGGTAGAGGGTGGCGATCTTGTAGTCCTGGATGGTCTGGAGGAGGAGCCTGAAGTCGTACTTGGGCAGGACGACGACGCCGTCGCCGCGGTAGGGCCCGACGTGGGCGATGACGATGAGCCCGTAGATGTGCGAGAGGGGCAGCAGGCCGAGGCAGTTCTCCGTCCACTCGGCGATGTTGTGCTTGGCTTTGCGGGCGTCGCGGGAGGGTTGCTCCTTCGTGCGCATCTGGAGGGTGTTGGCGATGACGTTCTTGTGTGAGATCATGACGCCCTTGGGCAGGCCGGAGGTGCCGCTGCTGTAGCAGAGGAAGGCGACTCTTTTGGCGCCGTCGCCGTCTTTCCAGTCGAGGGCGGGGAGTATGGGGAGCTTGGTTCCTTCGGCGATGAAGTCGTCGATCGTCTTGTGGCCTGCTGTGGAGATGCCGCCTGCGATTTGGTCGGGGATGGGGAGGATGAAGATCCGCGAGGGTGGGATGCCGGCTTTGGCGCATGCTTCTTTGGTCGTTTCGAGTTGGAGGGCGCTGGTGAAGATGGCCTTCGCGCCGGAGTGCTTGAGCTGGAATTCGAGGTCGCCCGCGCTGTATGCTGCGTTGGCTGCGGTGAGGATGCCGCCGAGCTTGTGAACCGCCCAGCACAAGGGAAGGTAATCGATGGTGTTGACGCTGAAGGCGGCGACCGTCTTATCCCATTCTGATCCTTCGTTGGGCTTGAAGCCGAGTTCTTTGCCCAGTGCTCGCGCGAGGTGGTCGACGCGCTCTTTGACTTCGAGGAAGCTGTACTGTCTGCCGGAGATGCCGCACTGGAAAGGCGCATTGGAGTAGCCTAGCGGGTAACGACCGTAGTTTTCATCGAACATGAACTGCTCGAGGGAGATGTGGGTGGGGATGTCCGGCAGGGCGGGCACCCATGAAGGCGTCTCGAACGGCATGTTTGGCAATGCGTGGGGAGAAGGGATTCGGGATAGAGGAGGACGGAAGACGTGATCACAACGACACGGGCGGCATGTATGTGAGAATGTGGGCCAGACCGAGGCTATTGCATCAATGCCAATGGGCTAGGGCATGAGTAGTGTACGGGCTATTATTCAAATAAGAGCACGAGAGCTACAGAGGCTTTTGGGGCGCGTTGGCGTTGCAGCGAAGGATCAAAGGAGGTTCCAAAGAGAGTTCATGGAAGGTTCCGTGGAAGAAGGACGATCGGAGTGTTGTGGAGATCGTCCATGGATGTGGTTTTGAGGAAGAGGTGTTTCGGCAGAATGGGGGGGTTGATGTCGCGGCTTACCGAGGATGGCAAGGAGAGGCAGGGAGTGGATGGAGCGGCAGAGTGGATGCCTCGGATGCCTCAGTCTTGCAGTCGCATCCCCGCACTCCACGTTGTGCCCGGACTTTTGGGTGGTGGAGTGCAGGAGCCTGACGCAGCCACCGAACTCTGCCTCGGCCGAGTCCTGGCGCTCGCTCGGACAATCACCACGTCTTCCATCGCGCTCAGCTCTGCGATGGCATGCACTGACACTCGTCGTAAGCAGGCCACCAGCCGCGTACTGTGGCGCCCGAATTTCGACCTTGTCTAGCAGACACACACAGAAGAGAGTCTCAGCAAACGACACGCACATGCTCGGTCTCCGGAAAGGCGTCGGCAGCCTATGTACTGCACTGTACGTGTGACGACCGCGTGTACATGTAGAGACAGGGATCGTGCTCGTTCCTACATACGGATACCCTGATTGCGACACAAGATCTGCACTCGACACAGTACCTGTTGTACGTACCCTACGTGAAGCCATCTTCACTGATGCTATGGGCATGTCACCGCTTGGTCCACCACATCTTGGCCAGAGCTGATATGGGTCGCTTGTGATGAGACGAACGCCTTCGTAAAGTTATGAGAACAAGAACCATCGGAACCGATGCTCGATCTTGGCCAAAGAAAAACCGCAATGTTCGCATCAACTTTCGTCCGAAACGTGAGCCCGCTAAATCTGTGACTTATCGATCTCCACCAGGACCCTTCGCACGGATACGCGGAAACGCCCGTCAGGCATGCATGATCATCTCTCGGTCCCTGTTGCTGCCAAACGCCGCGCACATCTCTCGGATCTTATCTCCACTATCGTCATCAGCTACCACTCTTCCCACGCGTTGCTTCCTCTGCGTTGACAGCAGCGCTCCGAGTCAGGTTGACATCCTCCTCAGTGACCGTGGCCTTTGCAGAGTTGCGAGCCGACACACCCTTCTGAAACTGCGCACCGGAGTTAGTTCCGAGACTGATCTGTCCAAAATACGAGCGCTCTTACCAGGATGTCCATCTCGCCAAACGTCCTGTCTTTGGTCTCGGGTAGGCGGAAATAGCCCCAGGTCAGCGTCAACGTCGCGAGTACGGCCCAGAAGAAAGCCTGCGTTGTCAGTCCAAGGCACGTGGTAAGGCAGTGACCTTTTCATCAGACTTACCGTCTTCCCCTTCAGATTCCAGTCGCCGGGCGACATGAACTTTGGCTGCAATATCCCGCCGAAGATGATGTTGCCAAAATAGTACACACTTCGTCCGAGCACGACCGTCTGCGTCCGCAGCCTCGTCGACCCAATCTCCGCCACGAGCGTGTACACGATCGGCCCAACAGACATGGAATACACTCCCAACCAGACAACGCAGAGCAGCGACTGGCCCCACGACAACGGCATGTTTTGGCTCGGCAAAGACAAGAACCCAATCGTCCACAGGATAGCCGTCAGCGTCGCGAAACCGGTCAACCAGATCGTCCTCCTCCCAAACCGATGAATATAAAACCACGACAACACCGTCCCGACGAAACAAAGTCCCTTGCCGCCCAACGTAATCGCATAAGCAATATTATCCGCAATCCCCACCTGCTGGAAGAAGAAACTCCCACTGTAGCACAGCGCGCCGCCGTTCGTAATGTGCGACATGAACGCCATGCACGCGATCTCCGTGCGGCGCAAGTTCGTCCCGCGCAGCGCGTCCCAGTACGTCGCGCCCGCGCGCTCTTCCTCCTCGAGCTTGTTCGTGTGCACCATCAGCGCCACTGCGTTGTCGTAGTTGATGTTGTGCGTGGGGTTTGATAGTCGTTTAAGCGACGCCTTCGCGGCTTCGAGCCGGTTTTGTCGGACTAGGTACCAGGGCGATTCTGGCGCGAAGTAGGCTGCCAGGGCGAGGGGAACCGGCCAGATCCACTGGATTGAAGTCAGTGTAAGGAATCTCGTCACCGGCTGACACCAACAAACTCGATGGTCAATCCTCACCTGCAGCGCAAACGGAATCCTATACCCCCACTGCGTCGGATTATCCACGAGCGCATTCAAGATTAAAGCGCTCAAAAACTGCCCAATAACCCAGCACAGATTGATGTACGCCGTCAAATACCCCCTGATGGCCAACGGCGTGACCTCCGCCGCATAACTCGGCCCCGTCGTCGCGAAAACGCCCCACGGGACATTACACAGCGTCTGCCCCACGAGCAACACTTCAACATTCGGCGCGAAGAACACGACGAAAATAAACGCCGACAGCCAGAACAGACTTCCGATGAGCACCTTCCGATGCCCCCAGCGCGCCGTCGCCCAGCCGTTCAGCAGCGCGCCGACGATGTTGGCCACGGCGGCCAGGCAGTTGAAGCGCTGCTGCCAGGCGGAGGAGATCTGGAAGCCGCTGTCGGCGTCGAGGAAGGCGCCGTACTTGCGCCGGAAGGTCGGGTAGCCGTAGAAGGAGCCCAGGAGCGTCACGTCGTAGCCTTCCATTATGACGGTCATGGAGATGACTTTTGGGGATAGTCAGCGTTTTGAGACCTTCATTGGCCGCTGCGTGGCGATCGGGGAGGAGAGGGTTGTGAGCTTCTTACTGAACGACCAGAACGCCGCGCGCTTGTACGTCTTGAAGCCCTCGACGAAACCCACGCTGTGCTCTGCGGCGGTCGCTTCCATCGCGCCGGCGTTGAGCGCTTTGTCGTGAAGGTCGACATTCTCGAGGTGCTTGAGGTCTTGGTCGGATTTCTCGTCGGCGTGGACGGCGTCGCGCTTGGGGCTCGACATGCTTGTCGGGATTGATCCGGCTCTGAGGAGCGGTTGGTTCGATTGAGAGACCAGGTCGGGGATTACGCGCTTTTGATACTTCTCGTTCTTTACTTGAAAATTGACACGCGGAGCCTCTTGCCGGTACGGCTAATCTCCAAAGCAATGCCACACATACAACGATCCTTTCCTCAGTCGCATGACAGGCCTCTCGCTACTGATTGCCAACCCAACTGAAAGGTCTCAATGGCCATCCTCGAGCTTCGCTCCTCGACTCAGGACCGGCGGCCCGGTCAAAGCGACATCTGCACCGTCCCTCTGGCTCTCTTTGCGAAATCTCGAGAACGATTCGTGGAACATATAGCAAAGCCAAGAACATTCCTGTCCGATTTCATGCGGTGCAGGATGGTTGGCGTGGGGAGGACTGGAGAGCTTTGGCTGGAATTGGCTACGCGGGCTTCTTCGCTTAGGCAGTGGCGTGAGGGGTAGGCGGGTTGGAGTCTGAGTATGGAAGGAAGAGGAGGATGGTTTGCGGAGTTGATTTAGGGTTTGGGGGAGGATGAGAAAGGGAGTGTCGGAGGGTGTTCTGGGCTTTGCTCGCTGTGTTCGCGGAAGATCGACGTTGGTAGACTACTGGCCTAAGCCACTATATACAGAGTGGTGCCTTTAATGCGACAACAGACGCGTTTCAGCGGGTGGGAAGCGCGTTCAGACTTGAGCGGTGTCTCAGCTCGACTGATCGTGTCGCAGTGATCTTTTAACATAGCTGCACGGCTACCGGGTCCGCATCTTGATGTGTGATCTTGTCGTGCCACCCGTTTCTGATCTCATCAGTCCCGTTGACCAGGCCGCTCACTTGATTCGCGGGTGCTCTCCAAATCATGGCTGCAGCCGGATGGTCATCTCGTGGCTCGTTCTGGCCCCGTGTCTCGGTCAAATTCTTACGATATGTGCCCCCCGGCACTGCATAGTCGTCCCAGAAGATGCCACGTCGCTGAAGCTCTGGGATCAGAAGCTCGGTTACGTCGGTGAACGTGCCGGGTATCAGAGCGTAAGCCTGGCATATTGTCAGCCGTGTCGAAGCACACGTACGCCAACAGGCACTTACAATGTTGAAGCCGTCAACATCACCTTCGTTCACCCATCGTTCCATTTCGTCGGCAACCTTCTCAGCCGTGCCAACGCTGGTTGCTCCGAGGCCGCCGACTGTTATTTGACCGATGTCAGCAAGAAATGACGAAGAGGGTCGGTGTCACTAACGCACCCATAATATGCTGCGCCAGCGTCTTCTTCGTCCACTTCCCCCCGTTGACGTCCGGCGCCGTCTTGATGAGATTTCGAATATACCCCTGAATGGCGTTACTTTTCACGTATTTCAACTCCTCGTCTTCTCCGTACGGCGCCACATCGACACCTGTCCAGCCACCGAACAACGCCAGCGCACCCTCGTAGTCGCCGTACTGTACAAGATCGCGGTACTTCGCTTCCGCTTCTTCCTGCGTCCGACCAAGGATCGGGCAGAATTTGGCGAGGACTTTCAAACTCCGAGGATCGCGACCGTTGGCCGCCATCTGCGCTCGCACATCTGCCACCGCGTCTTTCACGCCCGCAGGGCTGTGAGTGGAGACGAAGATTGCCTCGGCATGTCTGGCGGCGAAGGCTCTGCCCGCCGTGCTCGTGCCAGCTTGCATAATAACCGGTGTGCGTTGAGGGGAAGGTTGGCAGAGGTGAGGTCCAGGCACTTTGAAATACTTGCCTTCGTGGTTGATCTCACGGACGAGGGCTGGGTCGCTGTAGACGCCTGCCTTGGCGTCGAGTTTGACGGCGTCAGAGCGCCAGGATGAGTTCCAGAGTTTGTACACGACTTGCATGTACTCTTCGCAGATGGCGTAGCGCTCGTCGTGCTCCGCTTGCTCTTGTCCGTTCGTCAGGTTGCGGGCTGCACTGTTGAGGTAGCCTGTGACGACGTTCCAGCCGACTCTGAGATCTATTAGTAAAGCTCTACATCGCGTACACAAGACATTTTCCTTACCGACCACCAGTGAGGTGATCCACTGTACTCAGCCTCCGAGCAAGATGGTAAGGCTGTTCATAGCTAGTCGACACAGTACACCCGAACCCAAGATTTTCTGTTGCAGCTGCCATCGCAGGGATAAGCAAGAGCGGCTCGTTGACTGGCCATTGAGCACCGGATCTTACAGCGTGATCCAGAGTCTTGTCGTAGACGTCGTAGCCACCAAGCACATCCGCGATGAAAATCCCATGGAACTTGCCTTTCTCCAACTCCTGGGCCAGCTTAACCCAGTGCTTGACCGAATTGAAGTCCGAAGAGTGATCGTCAGGGTGCTTCCAAAGTCCCGGACTCTGGTGGCCGGAGCCTGCAGCTTGTCAGCATCCAAGATTGGCATCGAATCTCACATAGTGGTGTGCGAGCATACACATCTCAACGAAGGCATTGAGAACCAACCGCCTCTTAGGCTGACCGTCCTGTGCGAACGCCGCATGCTTGGTACCAGCTGTCATACTGCGGACAAGACTCCCGGTGGTGCGAAGAGTAATGCATTGCGAAGATTAGCTGCTGTTCCTGTGTCTATTGGCGATTGCGTGCGTGGAGCGGGGCCAGTATGGCGTGCTCGGAAAGTCGGATACTGCAGACTTGAGAGATTCGTCTTATCCCATCAAGCAATTTCCGTGACAACTATACGACCTGAGAGTTTTGCTCCAGGATTACTACATTTCAACCTCAGGAAATAACCGGGTTGCACCATCTCAAGGGTACACTCGTTTGTTCGTGAACAGTCTGGCCGAGTCGGAGTTGCCCAAGACGAGCCGCGGCCATATGCATGATCTACAGGTCTCTGCGCGTTAGAAGTGGGCAGATCTGACAAGTTTTACAAGCCAGAGAGAAAGCTCAGCATCGTGCCTTTAGCGGGGAAGAAAAAGATATCAGAATGTCAAGACCAGCCTGTCAACGGTGCAGCCACCTCCGCGCGGCAGAGAGACTGGCACGCGGCTTTGGCTCCGGCTTGCGCTTCGGAATGCGGAGGGTTGATTCATCGATCCGGGGCGATGTGGGGAGCTCATCCCACGTTTCTGGGCTCTGCGCCTTTCACTGACCAACACCGCGTAACAATGCTTGTCATTGGGTGCCGCGATTGACAGTGTGCCACGCTGAACTCCCTGCCGTCTCGGCGGCGGGCCCTGAGCTCCGGCGGAGATGCTCAACCTCATTCCTGATCTCAGCCTTCCGTCTAGTCCCATTCGATATCTTCATCATTCGGGCGCCCTCATCGGCCATGTCAGGGCCTTCTTTGTACAATACCCTAGCTTCCACTGCGACAGAATGGGTTACGGCCACCAGACCGAATACTGAAGGCAGCAATGACATCGATATCGACCGCATCTACTCCCGCCTCTCACCAAGTGCGATCCTCCGCTTCGGACACAAGCACTTCGTGTCCACCACACCGCATCTGCAACGCGATGAATCGCCTCGAGACTTCGTGACCCGATTGAAGAGCATGTCGGCCGCTTTCCAAACATGGAGTATCGATGTGCAAGATGTCAATGTCGACACGGAGAAGAAGAGCGCGGTGGTACGGGCAGTATTCCACATGCAGGCGAAGAACGATCCGGAAGTCATACATAACGAAATCTTGTTCTGGTGCCAAATGGACGATAGCGGCGAGAAAATCTTGCGGTCGACAGAATTCGTGGATCCTACGGCTTTACAGGCGCTGGCACCCAAATTGAAACCTGCTGCTGCGTCCAACGAATATGGTAGCTCCTGATGATACTGATACATCCTTGCGAACGACGTTGCTGGTACCAGGTCTAGTCATACTGACGTCGTAGGTCGAGAGGGGGTCTGATCACTGTTACTCTGTGTCGCTCGCTACTGGGCCATACCCATCTACACGGTTGCTGATTTATATACCGCTACGGTGAATCTGAGATCATCTTCAAGTCTCTTCGGCCCCTCTCAAGGTTTCCAGAAATTGTTTTCGTGCCAGAGCTGATAGTATTAGCACGCCCGGCACGAAAAGCGGCGGGTCGATTCTCAGTGGCAGGGGGTTATTGAAACTTTCCGTGCATGCTGATATTAGCAGTTGAACGATCCTGGTACTCTAGACGGCTGCTCTCAAACCACTCCTTTGTTAATCATCGGTCGCTGGGATTGCAATGAAGCCGCTGATAGCAGCACTGTCAGCGCGTCCCAAATGCAGGGGTGATTGTACTCTCAAGGGTCAGACACGCAGCGACTTGTTCCTAAAGCCACTGGGAGCACCTTGAAGTCACATGTACCAGTATCGAAAGCTACCATGTGATCCCAGATTGCTCTCGCCACGAGCAGGTGCAGAGATGCCCGTGCCCCGTGCGCGTGCCTTCCTCAGTGAATGCATGAACATATCTCTACATTGAACTTCGCACACATGCTGCTATCAGCAGCAGCAGCAACAACAAATACACCACTGCCAACGAAGACGACCATGGAGTCGTCACAAAAGGTAAGCCACTCTCCAATTTTTGAGGCCGGGCAGCGCGGAGGACCAGGGGAGAGTGTGCGCTCTCTTCGCGGCCTTCTGGTCAGCGAACTGAGCGGAAAAGGCTTGCCAGCAGCATCAAAGCTGGTGAGCATCATCGAAAACGCCATCAGGCCAGCGGCTGGAGATGGCATCAGCAAGGCTCCCAAGTTGTTTGCGATCCCGGAGCTCCTCGAACACATCCTCTCCTTCTGCGATGGGAAGGATCTGCTCGTTCTCAGGCGGCTCAATAGAGCCACGAAAAGCACTACGGAGACCTCGACTGTCTTGCGCCGGAAGATGATGATCGAGCCCCAATTGAATAGCTTTTTCGCGACACCATTCGAGACCGTCGCGGCAATGCAAGACTCTCCTGTGTCCCGTTAGCCATTTGTGCTGGGAATCGTTTCGGAAACGCCGCATGGGATCGCAAATGTGCTTTTTGGGATCACCGAATGGTCTTTACCATTCGAAATACATGGGGACCGATTCTTCGGCAAAATGTCCCTTGGTGAGCGCGCTCTTGATATGTTAATCTGCCAGCTGCCCATTTCTAAGGTGTATGCTTGGGCGCAATGTTGCGCTAACAAGTACGACCCGTACGGTGATCCTACGATGATTCTCAGGTCAAGAACAGGAGGTACGCTGCGCCAGCTCAAAGATGCGTACCACCGAATCAAATCTGAGCACAAGGCATGCACCGCCAACGGCATCCCGGGGCTAGCTTGCCACAATCTCGAAGACGGGTCTGTTAACCCCGAGGTCGACATTACCAGCGGATTCCTGGTTGACCTCGAAGATGACGATCCCATTCTCAAGAATGTCCAAAACTAATACCGGGATCGAGAAGAGCAATTACCGTTGATGCAGGCAAAGCAAGAGAACTTGGGCGCCTTCGTCGGTACGAAGGCCCAAGGCAAGTGACAATCAGACCTTCATCGAGATTAGACGCGCTGTTGATTGACGAAATCAAAGCCCTTGACATGGGTATTCCCGTTACGACCCTTGCGGAGTATCAGGCTCAGCAAGCAGCCGTCATCAAAGACATAATCGAGGATCGAATCGAAAATAACATCAGCGTCAATGAGATGGCTTCCATTCGGTACTGGAATAAGCACAGGGAATACCCGAAAATCGAATCGGATCTCGAATAACATCGTATCTTGTTGGAGCGCTCGTAGCATGAATCGACTGGAGGAATACCGCAAGCGAGCCCGGTGGACGCAAGACTTGGGAGGATGGAGAGCAAATGAATGCATGAGAGTAGGAAGGATGACTGATATCATGAAGTGGCGGACGCCCCAATTTCCTGTATCAAACGGGAAACAGGCGAACAGCCAGGATACGTTCATGTAATGATAGGAACACTTGAACAGCGTCGTCAAGAAAGCGAGTGAGGTCGCTCACAGCGCCAAGTCCATCAACCAACCCCACTAGACGCGGGCGCTTGCCCCTCCAACATCCCACTTCGTCGTCACCACGCTGCACACAACCTTCCACAATCACCACATCACAACCCACACAACCCACCATGGCCGACACAGCGACCGCCTCAGATGCCCGCCCGCCCAAGTCCGTAGTCTACTGCGGCGTCTGCTCACTGCCTCCCGAAGTAGGTACGACACCTCGTTATTCGCATCCCGCTCACACAGGACACACGGATCTTCACAAAAGCCCTCTCTTCACAGCTGACCGTCCTTCAGTACTGTGAATTCGGTGGCACAACGAAGAAATGCGCCGAATGGCTCAAAAAAGCCCACCCATCGCTCTACACGGCGCTGAACTCCTCCGAAGCGCTCTCGCAAAACCTCTCCAGTCTGAGCGTCGACGCCCAGAAGCGCGCTGAGAAAGACGCGCAAAAGAAGGCGGCCAAAGCCGAGGCGGCGGAAGCGCGCGAGAGCGAGAAGCGCGCGACGAGCAAGGTCATCATCAAGCGCGTGGAGCGCAACAAGCGCAAGCATATCACCGAGATCTCCGGGCTGGAGCACTTCAACGTCGACCTGAAGAAGGCGGCGAAGGAGTTCGGCAAGAAGTTCGCGACGGGCTCGAGCGTAACGAAGACGGCGAGCGGCGGCGAGGAGATCACGGTGCAGGGCGATGTGAGCGACGAGGTGCTCGACTGGGTGGTGGAGAAGTACAATGTGCCCGAGGACAACGTGGAGCAGATTGAGGATAAGAAGAAGGAGAAGAAGGCGGCCCCGCCTATGGTTGCTCCCCAGCCGACCTAAGGGACGGATGGGTGAGATTTGAAATGTCTGATGATCGAGCATGAAAGCGCTGGAGTTTATGGTGGGCACAAACAAAACATGGTGCGGTTGTGGCATAGACTGGAATAGCAAATGCATGAAAAAGACGATATCCTATATGAGTTAAGAGCGGGCTCTGCAGAGCTTCATGCGTGTATAAAGAGCCAGCTGTGGCCGCGGGTATGTTTTGCGTAGGCACCGACCTAAAAGAACGGTAAAACTCCATAAGCTCCTTCGCTTGCTTTCCTAAAACCCAGCCAGGCCCTTTCGGCGGTTTCCAATCCCAGACGAACGAAAGTATACCCAAATAACCATAATATCGTAAATATTGCTCTCCTGTTCAACTTCCTGATTATCCCTTCTCGACCATCTCCCGTATCTTGACCATGAAACTGCCCGGATACGTGCGCACTTCGTCCGGCGTAGGGATGCCCTTCTTAGGGTCGCGACACCGATCGACGACCTTGTCAATGATCTGCCTCAGGAGATCTTCGCTCATCATGACAGCACCAGCAGCCTCAGGATTCAGGAAGGCATCGGTTTCGCTGAGCAGTTGTTTTGCTGTCGGGCGGAGATCGGGGTCTCGGTTGAGGCAACGTCTGAGAGTGCCCTTCAGAGAAGCAGGAACAATGACTCCACCGACACCCCGCTCGGGGTACTCAATGTTGACTTTGGGGTTGGTGATGGCCATGATGCGCGAGATCTGGTTGGGGATGTGGGCAAAAGGCGGTCTGCCATATGTCATTTGGTAGAGGATGCAGCCCATGCTCCACACGTCTGAGGCTTTGCCAATACGCATATCTTTCTTCAAGGGGCGCCCTTCGGCGTCTCGGCTGTTGCCACCGCTGTTGTTGGTGTCGGTGATGCTCTCCGGGGACATGTAATTCGGCGTTCCGACATGAGATTCTCGATGTACGTTGCAGGTATTGTCCGTGTCAATTGCATTGGCGATGCCAAAATCGATCAGCTTGAGCTTGCCCTGCACAAGGAGGAAGTTGGCCGGCTTGAGATCGGAGTGTACAATATCGTGCTCGTGGACCGAGGCCACGCATTCCAGCATTTCTTTCCAATGGTAGCGGACGAACGCACTGTCGAACTTTGCATCGACGCCGTTGATGCGCAAGGTGAGCAGGCGATTGAGATCGGTTTCGCCCTTTTCCATCAAGACCAAGAGCTCCTGCTTCTCCTCCAGAAGCTCCCAATCGAAGAGTCGCACCACACGCTCGACTTCCGTGAGCTGCTTCAAGAGGTCAATCTCACCCTTGTAGCCTCTGATTGCGTTCTCGTCGCAGTCGTCGAGCTTGACACGCTTGAGAGCGAAGGTCTTGTAATTTTCGGCCATCACACAGTAGACATCGCTGCTGCCACCTTTGCCCAATCTACCCATCTGAGTGAAAATCTTGCCCTTGACCACCATGTGCGAACGCTTTTTGCGCGATTTTGTTGTGCTTGCTCCAGCTGTGGCAGTGGCGGTCTCAAGAACGCTCATCTTCGGCGGTGGTGGCGGAGCTGGTCGATGCGGAGTGTTTCCACTGATAGCACCCAGAGCTTTGCGATCTTGTTGCTGCGCTGGAATAGGGACTGGAGTTTCCTCGACTGTTCTAGGCTTCGGCTTTTCGTCGTCCGACATAACTCCTCCGGTTTGTCTTCCGAGGTACTTGAATTCCTGGTCTTTGTTGCGCTTGAAGGTCGGAGGCGGCACATTCTCTTGATCTTCCAGATGAACTCGGCTCGGCACTGGGCGATGTTGTTGACGAATGCTCGATGCTCTCTGTGGATGAATCTGTTCGATTGTCGGTCTCGGCTGGCTCTGCTCGCTGGGCCTCCTCGCTCTGACCTCAGCAGCGAGCTGACTTTCTGGAGGCTGCACGCTTGCTTGACGAGAATGCTGGTGCCTCTCAAGGCTGGGTTGGCGGCTTCGGGCGAACTCACGACTGGGCTGTCGCGAAAGTGGCGGGCCCTCATTGTTTGACTGACTTCTGGCGAAATTGTTGCTGGCTTGTCGGGAAGGAGGTCGTGATTCGTATTTGTTGTGCTTTTCGTGAGCGTAGTCATGGACAGATACAGGCTCAACAGAATCTGCTCGAACGTTCACACTGCCGCTTCTACTCCTTGGCCCCTCCGAGCGACCAAGTTCCTCCTGAGATGCATATTTGCTCGCGGAGCCAGACCCATTCTGATAATCATCTGCTGGGGAAACGTTGTCTTCGCTGTCTCTGCGTCGGAAGCCTCTTCGGACAGGTCCGCTTCTCAGGAAAGTGCCAGTGCCCATTGGCGCACGTTTGATGCGGGTAGAGCCAGGTGGAGGGGCATTGTCTGCTGAGGGATTTCGAGATCGGCTAATCGTCGACGGTGCATATCTTGTCGCGTCCGAGGCGGTGTTTACAGAAGTGTGGCGGGTGAGGGAAGAGGCGAATTGACTTGGCTCGACCTGTTCGGAGGAACTCTTGTATCCCCCTCTTGAGCCACTCCTGGAGGCCGCTCTGCTGGACGAGCGCCCACCATACGGTTGATCGTCTTGAGATGCGTTGCTGCCGGCTCTCGACCTACTTACTCTGGCGGCCCTCGGAGCAGGTGCAGGAGTGACGATTTCCGGCCTGGACTCCGCCTGCGGGGTTGGCTCTCGTTTGATCGTGAAACGCTGTGGGTACGGTCCTCCAATGTTGATCGTTCGCCTTCCAGATCCCTTCTGAGCCGAACCAATTGGCACAGCTCTAGGTGGTGTGTTCCCTCGGACTTGGCCGTCACTGTTCGCAAACGTCGATGGCGAGCTGTTTCGTACAATCTTGAAAGCTGGTGCTCTACTAGGTGTGTTGAGGTCTTTTGGTGCACTGGCAGAGCGCATGAATCTTTGCGCAGACGAACTCTGATCGTGCTTGGGCGGCGATGAAGGCATTGGTCCATTGTTGAGCAGGGCCTCCGTGACCTTCGAGAATTTGATCGCGGGCGGAGGCTCATCGTCCGAGTCGCTATCGCTGACATCTAAATGTCTCATCGCGGAGCCATGCGAAGAGTATGCATTGCTCGACTGGTATGTTGAGACGGGCGAGTTACGGCGCAGATGCGGTCGCGGCGCGTGATGTACGGCCGCCATTAGGCGCTTGAAACTCTTCTTTACGGGGTTGTTGTTCTTCTTGTGTTGTTTCTGATCGTCCAAAGTCCGAGTATATCCAAGATGGCAGTATTCGGCCTGAGTCAATGAAGGTCCAGATGGGGCTGCGTGTTTGGTGCTGTCGTCGCTGTGCTGTTGTTGCTGTCGCGTAGTGTCGCCATATGGTAAATATACTCGGTGGATGTCGTGATGCGATGTCGACACGGCCGCTACATATGCGACAACAGCGCAGACAAGACGATTCGGTGCAATGCGAAGAAGTGTTCGAGAGCGCCGAAACAGCAGGCCATAGGCGCGAAGGCGCGTTGTTCGCTTCGCTTGGCAGCGGAATCAGCCGCGTCGTCACGGCAACCGGATGCTGGGGGATCTCGAAGTCCGCGAGATTGCACGCACATCGTCACTCACAAACCGTCCGAGCAGTCACAAACTTTATCACGACCTCTTCCGATCATGCAGAGAACGTGGTCGCACATCTTCTTTGAGCGTATCGGTCCCAATGTAGCGACTGATGCCGCTTGCGTGGAGAGACCCGCTTGGACCAGTCGTCGTGTTTGCGCCTGTGGCACGCTATGTAACAAGTTCCACGCCGGACACTGCACTCGTCAAACGATATCACGTCCTGTAGTGCGACTACATCCAAACTCTAACCCGATGGACTGCTGGCCACTTGTCTTCATCCATTCCTGATCAAGCACGCCGCCGACTCAGATCGACCAGAGAGACACTGGATTGTTCTCCCCTAGTGCGTTCGCTTCTGCCTTGCTTGTACATTCAGCGATGTGATCATAGCCATCTCTGATCCTTCTCTTAATTTTGGTGCTGAAATAGGGATGCATAAAGCTGAAGACACATAGTGCATATGCCAGCGTATTGGGTCAGATCCATCGGTTTGGCTCACATGCGTAGCTGGAGATGAACGTCGGCTCGTGCTTGCTGAAGAGCGAAGATTCCTCTGCAACATCCGACGCTTGACCGACAACAAGTTGGATACCTGTCGCTATCGCTCGCTCCTCGTACCGAAGATTGTCGACGGGGAATGCAACAACCCTCAAGACTGTCGAGAAACGATGCAGTGGCCGAAGCAAAAGAGAAATCAACCGATCAATCGCGATGCAAGAATGGCGCCCATTAAGCTATCCTTCAGCGACCCAATTCAAGCTCGAAGATGAGTGGCTTTCATTGTGGACAACAGCTTGTACTTGAGCCATAGCAGCTTGACGACGAACTGCGAATGATGAGCATCACAAACTTTCCATATCGGCGGTGGAGTCTCGTCCAGATCGCCCCTGCGCAAGTTCCCAATATGTAATCCTCAGTTGCGGCACGATCACTAACAGTTCAGCGACCCACGATGCACTTGATGAGGATCCTGACTGAGACTAAGTGAAGTCAAGAGAACGATGGTTTGAGCTCATTTCTGCACCAACACAGCATTCTTTGTTCATTCCCTACTAAGCCATGCTCCGTGCATAGTCTATCGCTTCGCCGACTGTGTCCTCTACTGCATACCGCATGTTTGCCCGGTCCAGCTTCAGCATCGAATTGATTGTGATTCCCGAGGGTACAGACATTGCTGCTTTCAAATCTTCTGGAGTCATCTCGCCACCAAGTAGACCTGCGGCGCTGCGCAGGTTATTTGCTGCCAAGCTGAGGGCTTCGGCTCGAGGCAGGCCTTTAGCAACGCTTGCATCCACTGCTGCATCGACGACGGCAATAGCGATAGCATGGCATACAGCGCCAGTGGCGGTTGCTTCATTCATTAGGCGTTCCGGGAGATGTTGCGTAGTTCCAATCTTCCGGAACAGCTGAGTGCATAGGTTGTGCTGCTCCGGGTGAATACCCTCAGTATCAGCGATGAGCGACACCGAGTCTCCGACTTGAGCAGCAATCGTAGGAATCACTCGTGCAATGTTAGATCGATAGGACTGTTCTGATTCGTTTGATCCGTTGTGTGAGGCGAAGGTAACGGCCACCTGACTGCAAGATACGCCTGCCAGGAGGCTGACGATAAGCTTTCGCTTAGATGCATCTGCGAGCCCAGGCACTTTCAAGAGCGCATCCAATTCACCTGGAGGGACACCCAACATGATGATATCTGACGCATGAGCCGCTTCGGTGAATGATCCGACGTGGCAAGAGACCTCGCTGGCATCTGGACCAAGTGCTCGCTCGAGTCGGGTCAGCGAAGCCTCCGAGCGTACGCACGCGGTGAACGAAAGCTCTAATTCATCCGAAGCCCTTCCTTTATCATTGAGTAGGCCTTTGAGTATTGATGTACCCATGAACCCTACAGGACATTAATCAGCGACTCGTTACGATCGTAGCGATCCATATCCCGCCCACTGTCCGTGTTTGATAAACTCACCACTTCCGAGCACAGCCAATCGCAAAGTGCGCTTCTCTTCGGTCATTCTGGAAAGAGTTTTCAAAACTATACTCGAATATGTTCTGTTATTTCGGCTTTTGTAATTGTCACGAGATGCTTCAGTAATATGTTCACATATATGCCTAGGAAATCATCGGGAAGCATGCCGATCTGAGAAGGGTCATTGGTCGAAGCTCCACCCGCATTCTCACACATCCCGGATTCCCATCCGACGGCAATCACCTGCGCGTCTAGCAGCGACACCATGTAGTGCATTGCTTCTGACGAAACGCTCGACATTCGACATCAGTCATCACAATTCATATATATCAAGTCTGAGCAAATGACTGTTGGGCGTCTGTGTAACATTAGCTTTGGAAAACCAGGGACTGACAGATTTGACATCTCCAACTGAGCTGTGCACAGTCAAATGGGAGACGAGAATGGACCTTTCGATGCCAATATATGTTTTGACAGACTCCTGTCACATCTATATCTTTAGCTGTAGACGTGATCGTGCCATTCATCAATGCATATGACCATCGTCGAGTTCAGTGTCGTCAGCCCAATCCGGAAAGCCATCGTCGAAAAGATCGTTCAATAACGCCTCCCCGTCTACCTTGCCCTTAGCATCACCGCGCATCGCAGTTTCCCAGTGCCTCCATTCCTCATCGTTGAGTAAACACTTATCCAGAACAGCTTCCAAAGCCGGTATGTCCAGTTTCTCACCAATGAACACGAGCTCTTGCCTGCGATCACCCCATTCGCCGCCCTTCTTGATGTCGTGGAGCACCATCTCATCAATCTCTGGGTTGCCAGTCTCGTATTCCTCCTTTTCGCACAGACAGAACCATTTCCTACCGCCAGCGAGAGTCAGCATCGCGCCAGCTTGCGACCATTCGCCGGCCTGGTTAGGGCGGGTGGCAAGCCAGTACTCGCCCTTCGAACGGAAGAGTCGAGACAAAAGAGGATTCGCCTTCTTGTTGGCGAGTACAACAGACGGATCAGGGATCTCCAATGGAGGCTCGTCTTTGTCTTCATCCGCCTCACTAGACGGCGGGCTGGAGGCGCTTGAGGCTGAATCCCGCGCGCTGGAGCCTTCCTCTTTGCCTGCGGAAGCTGAACTATCTTCGTCGGAGTCCGATACTTCGGCTCCATCTGCGTCTTTCATCTTCGCATCGTCCTCTTCATCTCCTTCGTCCTCCTCGTCCTCATCATCGTCCTCCTCCACTTCTGGATGTTGCAGAATGAACTTGTCGTGGATGAACTCGAATAGACGACGAGGGTGGAACGGGCGGCGGCGAACGTAGACGAAATTTTGCACGTTGTACCTGGCTATTTGTCAGCAAAACGACAGAAATTAACACAGGACTCCGCTCACTCTTCTGTTTCAGGCTTCGGAGTGACCATCTTGCGGCCGTTGATCTCCCGCACGGTCATGGCATGCAGGTCTTGCAACCAGCCGTATCCGGTCTGAGCTAGTTCGATGTTGAACATCCCGGTGTTGACGATCTCGGAGACCGGTACCTTGCCGTAGTTGCATTCGATCACCTTGGCGCGATGGTTCAGCTTCTTGATTAGCGAGTGGATCGACTGGCGGCTCGTAGCGCTGACGGAGTCGATCTTGTTCAAAACGACCACGTCTGCGAACTCGATTTGGTCGACCATGAGGTCAGATACGGTGCGCTCATCTTCTGGCGTGACATCGTCTCGGCGAGACGAAAGTAGGTCGACTGTCTCGAAATCGTGGAACATGGTGAAAGCGTCGATGACCGTGCACGTCGTATCGAGACGAGCAAACTTCTCAACACCGCCAGCATCTTTGAGACGCTTTAGCATGGCTATAGTGCTCTCGTCCAAACCTTCCGGACCTTCGCCGACATTGCTGATTTGCTCCGCAAGACGCACATCGAAGGTCTCAGCAACCTGCTCGGGCTCGCTGATGCCACTGCTCTCGATGATCACATAGTCGAACTCGGCAAGCTCAGCGAGACGCATGAGCTCTTCGAGAAGATCACCTCGCAGGGTGCAGCAAATGCAACCATTCTGCAGGGCAACGACTTTGCTTTCTGTTTTCGTCAAGCGATGGCTGCTACGGATCAGCGATGCGTCGACATTGACACTGGTAAGAGTTGTCAGTCATTAGCTCGTTGGTCGCAAAATGCTTGAATACATACGCGCCAATGTCGTTCACGATGACTGCTATGCGCAATCCGTGCTCACTGCGGAGAATATGTTGAAGAAGAGTTGTCTTTCCGGAGCCCTGCAAATGGTTACTCGGATGCTCGCAATATCAATTTTTTTGCGATTGCCACATACCAAAAAGCCCGAGAGTAGTGTTACCGGGAGGGTTTGAGGGCTGTGGGCTCGCTTCATCTTGGTCGGAAGTTGTGTATGAGCAATGTCAACGTCAGAAACAGCAGACATGCATGTGGTCAGCAGGTGGTAATCACCTTTATTTCAGTGGTCGTTCACCTTGATGGCCGTAACAAGTTGTGGTAATCGAGGGCATCTCAATGGTCTTGGACCTTGATGTTCAACCCAATGTGCCATCATGGTGCTCGATTGTCGCGCGCAGAAGGTAATCAGTAGCCAATCGTTTCATGCACATTTACCATTGGTTAGTGATCTTAACAATATCTGCGAAAATCCAGATCGCTGTCGGTCGAAGGTGCCCTCAAATGCTTGAGCGAGTGAAGTTCAGGGTGCGTACTATAGGAGACGGCTTGGATCTTTCACAAACCCTATCCTCGCCAATTTGATGAATTCTGCGCCAGTGAAGACCGATGTTGCTTCGTAGCATAGAGAAATCGATAGTTATGCATTCGTGTAATTCATTGCACGCAAAAACGCTAGCACAAAGGGAAGGACCTACTCAGAGCTCTTCCTTGAAATATTCCTCCTCACTGCCATGCTCCCCACTACCGTCGCCGTCACTTTCACCGTCCCTCTCCTCATTTTCGGGAGAACCACTGTCTTTGTTCTTCTTCCTTTCGCCTCCCACCTCGTCCTCTTCAACGTCTTTGCCATAAATGCCTCGATATTCCCGCCCTCTGGGCGTATCAACGACATCCAACTTCCACTTCTCGCCCTTGGCGACATTCTCCAGCTCCTTTTTCAAAGCCTCGTACGTCTTCGTATCCGTCAGACCAAGCTTCTCCAGGTCCTCCTTTTTCAGGGTCTTGCCCCACGAGCTCGCAATCGTATCCACGTATTTCTCTTTCCCGCCACCGACGATAGCCGAACGTTCGATCTTGACATCTTCCGGGACAATTGCATGGCCGCCGATGATAATGTCCCCAACGACCTGAATGTCTTCTTCGCCGAGCATGTGCTCCATGCCGAAAGCCGCTGCGGCATCGGGATCCGACTCCCAAATCTGCGCCTCTTGAACAGCAGACTTGACAGCAGATGTGTAAGCCTTTTGGTTGTGTTCGTAGGTCTCCGCTTCTTCCGGTAAGAGCACTGGACGGCACGTGATGCCGTTCGCCGCATCCTTTTGAGGCGGCTGGAAAGCAACGTCGTTGCAAAGGCGCGGCGTCTGGATGACCATGAGATAGGCGCAGGTGGATGTCTCCTTGATTAGCGAGATGCGGTCGGCGCCAATGGAAGGGTTGCAGTGGTACTTGTGTAGTCGTCAGTAAGACACACCAACGTTAGGTCACGAAACGAGAACGACTCACCTGGACCTCGATCTTCCTCTCTTTACCAGTAAGATCGCACTCCGTCCCGCCTTCGAGCTTCTGGACCAGGTATCTTGATTCTCCTCTCGTGACCAGCTCGCCCTGCCCGCCCGTCTTCCTCGTCGCGTGCTCGCTAATCTCCAATGCACCCTCTCCCTCCCACTTCTCCTCGATTTGCTTCTTTGCCTGCTGCCGCGCCTTCTTCTCATCATACCGCCCGAGCAGGTAACCCTGCGAATTGGGATCCTCAACCGGAGGAAACACCGGCATGCCTCTCGCGGGCGGCAGCTGATGAAACTGCTTGACGTCCTGGTTGTAGCAGAAGCGGTAGCTCCACCACCCCGACATGTAGTATATACAGTTTCCATGCATGCCCGACAGCAACTCCCAGCCGCGATCGTTTGCGCGCGCCAGCTCTTTCTCCTGCTCCGCTTTGGACACCGTGTCGTTCTCGCCCGCCTGCTGCTCTTCGGGCTTGTCGACTTGCGGTATTGAGCACAAATATCGTTGCTTATGGTGCAGCATCAGCTCGTACTCGAGCCTTTCTTCTGCTGTTTCGCCCCCATCCTCCCGGTTGCCAGGATGCGAGCGCCCAGTGTAGTGCTCGACATCTGATTTCGCATTGATGTCTATTCGGCCATTCTTTTTGAGCAGCGACTGCGCTTGTTCTTCTGACACGTATTCCTCGGAGAAGTGTAGTTCGTATTGCGGGAAAGCGAGGATGTCGTCGTGGACGCTGAAGCCGTGTTGCGAGGCGAGGACGAGCGCGGGGCGCAGCAGGGCGGGGAGTGCCCAGAAATGTTTCATTGTGCCTGGTATCGGCGGGCTATGTTGTTGTGGT
The DNA here is from genome assembly GCA_022813125.1 of Septoriella neoarundinis. Classification (NCBI taxonomy): domain Eukaryota; kingdom Fungi; phylum Ascomycota; class Dothideomycetes; order Pleosporales; family Phaeosphaeriaceae; genus Septoriella; species Septoriella neoarundinis. Next base: position 154,670 of record JAKLND010000011.1, on the reverse strand, counting down.
TTGCATGTGGAATGTGAGTGTTATAGTTCGCTGTGGTCGTCGGATGTCTCGTGGTCAGGCCAGGTGTTTGTCGGTGATCGGCGTTGGTGACGATCTGGGGTTGCGACAATTGAAGCTCGAGCTGGCTGGCTGCCGACCACTGCAGGTGCGGACCTGCCTTGACATTCTTCAGCCCTAAAGTGATGTCCAAAACAACATGAAGTACATTCGATGATTATTTTGCAAAATCAGTTGGCGTTTTAATATTTTGATAAGATACAGATCGGTGCAATGAAGACTTCGTATTTTCTACAAAGGGTATCTCTTTGAACGATGCTTCCGACTGACATCCCTGACCCTACTACCGGGTCCTCTTAGGAATCTTTGGAAGGACCTCCGCCTCGTCATGATCCCCTTGCGTCTTCGTTTGAGTCCTCCAGCGTTTGCTCTGGCCTCGATCAGGTTTCAACCCTCTTTTGAAGCTCATCACTTTCATCGCGAGAGCCAAATTGTGATCGATTTCCAAGTGTAGGTAGCAACCTCAGGATCTCCACTTCACGGAAAAGCTCGGTATGCGTGCCAGCACGAAAGACGAAGATTGCTCATCACTTCAAGGGCTCTCATGAGCGATCACCGGATGACTTGCGAAGGCCACTAGCCGGCCAAGCGCCAAAGACGCGATCAATGTCGTAGTCCTGGTAGTTGCGTTTGAGCAGGCCACACGCAGTAACATTCACGGAGGCCTTTCTTCCTGCTCTCTTTCCTGTCTTATGGCAGCCAACGCAGCCTCGGCTTTGTCTATACGCTTCAGCAGAAACGAGAGGGTTGCATCCCTCGCCTTATCAAGAGCGCGAAGGCGATCTACCGTCATCGCATCGTAAACAATTGCTGCAGGCTGAGAACTCGCGGTATTGCTCGAAGACCGCGGAGCAGTATCACGCGTCGCATCAACAATGACAGCATGACCTTCTACCGCTCCAGTTGGTCCGGCCTCCACCTCTTTAGCTTCTTTTGCCTGCGTCTCCTTCTCCACAGCAAGCGCTCTCAGCACACCAATACTCTGGTCCCTTGCACCCAGCGCCTTTACCAACTTCTCTTTCTCGGCAGTCTCCTCTTCGACCTTCCTCTTCTTCGCCTTATCCTCTCCCGTATGGTTCAACCATGACCGAACCGCATCGCTAGCGCACGTTTCAATGTGCGTGAATCTGACAGGCCCAAGCATAGTTCCTCCATACCACCGCGCAACCACACAAGCCCCGACAGCCTTCATGTTGACCATGACCTGCTCGACTCGCTTGCCGCCGTACTTCTCCCCGTCGTCATCGTGGCCGGTGACATACTGTTTGGTGCTGGTGAGAGATTGCTGATTACTCTCGCGCCGCCACGCTAGCATACAATGACTGGCGTTTCTGACTTCTCTGAGCTTCTGGAGTTCTTTCGGGGCAATTGTAGGCGAGAATAGACCAATGAAGATAGAGTCGCGGTCTTCGACCGGCGAAGAGCGATAGATGGCGGCCTCGGAGGTGTCGGTACCGACCCCATCATCCGAAAGTTTGCGCTTTTGCGCCATTTAGATTCTGCGTACCCGAGAGCGGCTGCGGTGTTGAGTACTTCTTGTTACATGATCATTGTAGGTGGAAGTGTGAAAGTCCACATGCGAACCGTCGCGATCAACAATGACGAAAGCGGGCAAAGAGTGGGCAATTCGTGAGCACGGACGCGTACATCTCAGGCCATACCATCATCAACACAAGGTATCGATGCGGATCGATTCGGCTGGACCTCGCTCTTACAGTCCGTCTGCAAAGTGGCGTGCATATATCTTAGGTTCGAGATCCTTTAAGGTCAAGTAGAAGTTTCGTTTGTACCCATAACCTCCACGCGACCAACTTTCTCTTACGGTATCCACAGTAACACCAGCAAACTGCACGCCCACACACCACTGCATTCATCCACACATCTACCATGGAGCCCAACCACATCTACCAATTCTCACTCCTCAACGCCCTCATGGACGGCGTGAGTGAAACTGGCATCACAGCCTCCAAGCTCTCATCAAAAGGCAATCAAGGCCTCGGCACCTTCGCACGCATGAACGGCGAGCTGCTCTTCCTCGACGGCAAGATCTACCAACTGCAAGCCGAAGGCAACGTGCGCGAAGTCAATCCCGACGAGCAGATTCCGTTCGCCGTCAGCACGCAGTTCGAAGCCCAGCACACCGTCTCCGTCGCACTGCCTCGCAAAGAGGCCATTGACGAAGCGCTGGACGCATTTAACGCCCGGGCCAAGAACCTATTCATGACGTACCGTATCCACGGCCGTTTCGAGTACCTGAAGTGCAGGACGGTACGTGGGCAGAGCTACAAGGGCAAGCCGCTGTCGGAGCTGGGCAAGAAGCAGTCCGTGGAGGAATATCGCGACGTCGAGGGGACGATCATTGGCATCCGGACGCCGACAAACTGGCAGGGCTTCGGCGTTGCTGGCGAGCATTTGCATTTTGTCAACGATGAGAGGTCTGCAGGCGGGCATGTGCTGGAGGTCAAGGCTGGAGAGGTCAGCATGCAGGTGGCGGTGGCGTCGAATGTGCACATCGAGCTGCCGACGACGGATGATTTTAACGAGGCAAAGCTTGTGACGGATGATGCTGGTGTGAAGGCGGTGGAGGGCTGAAAAACGGAAGAGATCATCTGGCTACCCTGACGTGAAAATAGTCTTCTTGTGTTGCCCGTCTTTCAGATTCCAGGCCAGATCGTAGGAAGACATCATTTCGAAGATGGATCGGACGTCCACTGGCGACTCTCAAGAACGCGAAGGCCCGACGGGATAATTTTAAGAAGTTGATGTTGATTCTGCCGTCTGTCGGGGCCCAAAAGCGAAGCAGTGAGGAGTATCATCATCAAGCTTGGCAAGTGAACTTCTTGGTCATGACGGCAGAAAAGGTGTCAACGCCGGAGAGATCATCAAACTAGCTTGTGTATTTTTCAAATCTTCGACCGACGAACAAAGCCTCGGCTCACCATGAATCTGAAACGAAGATGGGGTTACAGATTCCAAAGATCGGGCGATTCAGGAAGGATTCAGCCGGCACTCCCATCAATTCTCCCGAAGTTTGGCTCCACAGTTGTTGTGACCGACATGTCGCCAACTGTGCTACCTGCAACAAAGAGACCACGAAATGTTGAAAACTTAAGAATTGGTGTTCATCGACTGTGTGCTGAAGCAATGTCCGCATAACCAAAAATCCGCCTATCCCAGGATCAACAAAATCATCACAAAACAACTCCATCCACCCGCTTCATCAACAAGGCAGACGACAAAACTCCCAAAAAAAAAAAAAATCCCAAGACCATGTCAGGATCAACAACCAGCAGCCTACCAAGCTACAGCGCGGCAACAGCATCCGGCGACTCCGCCATCCCCATCAACGACTCCTACGCAGACTTCACCATCAGCGACCTCCGCGCGCAGATCGTCGCCAACGCCACCATCTTCAAACCTCTCTTCACCGCCGAGAAAAGTCGCGGCGAGTACGAGCTGGAGCTCATCCTGGCGCGCAACTCCAGCGGGCAGCACTGCGCGATGATCGTCCGGAACAACGTCTCGCAGAAGCGGGTGGAGGACTTGCACCATCGCAAGATCATCCTGAAGGGCGAGGGCTGCGATAGTCCGCGGAGGGCTTATGAGGTTGTGCTGGCGCGGACGGCGGAGATGGTGTATCGGATGATGAAGGGAGACATGCCGCAGGTGCGGAAGGCGTTGCCGAGGGAGATGATGGGTTGGAGTGCCGAGAACGTGTGAAAGTTGTGGATGGGGATGCTGTGGATGGTGATGGCGAGTAAGCCATGAGATGCAGCAAAAGACATGCCTTTGGGAGTTGAACTAAAACTTCGAAGAATTGGGGACTGGACTTAGCACCTTGGACTTCGCGATTTCTGGAGTCCAGGAAGCTCGTCGAGTTGTGGCATCAACCAACAGTATCAATGGCGCCACTTGTCAAAGCAGAGCATCATTGTATCTATATCTGAGGGCGGTTTGCGGGAAGGGGACTTGAGGTGGTTGGGACTAGAGTGGAAAGCCTTGTGGCCAGCTGGGTTCTGGGAAGGTCTTGGGCTGATTAGTTGATTATACATTGATGAATGACTACGAAATATATCCATGGCCTCGTCGCGAGGCTTCTGAAAATTTTAAAGTAAAAAGGAATATGTGGGTATCGTGTTCGCAATGTCCCGCAGTGTTCAGGACGTGGGAGCTGTGAAAGCAGGAGAACAGATCGTGCAGTCCGAAGCGCTTAGCTGATGAACCTCCTGCCGTCGCGGCGCCAGTGGACAGCTTGAGAGGTGGTAGGCGGCTTGATGACGCTGCGGGTGGAAGTGGCGAAAGAGGTCGGCTTGCTGGGCTGCTGGGACTCGCTGTGCACAGCAGGGGTGGAGGTGGTGGTAGGCGACGCAGCGCTGGTCGAAGCGGCAGAGGAGGTCTTGGCCGCCCTGTCTCCTCTCATTGAAGATGACTCGCTCGGGACGACCGTGCTGAGGTATTCGTTCAGATCCTCGTCGAACTTCTCGTTGTCCCATTCACGAGGCTCCGGGGAGCGCGGGAGGATGGCCTCGGACTCCGGCAGCGTTTCTTTGGAGGATTCAAGCAGGTCATTCGCGGCGGCACTGGCGGAGGTTGTTGACGAAGCGGGAGTGAAGGAAGGCAGGGTCGTGTCCGGAGTAGCGGCCGCGTCGGCAGAAGAGAGCGACTCGGTGTTGATTGTGTGGACGAAGGCCTGGAGGCTACCGCCGGGCGCGGTGGTGTTGGGTGCCTTAGACATGGCAATGGGGACAAGAACAGGGCTCTCAGAGGAAGCGGCCTGGGTGATCTCGGGAGTGGATGTGGCAGAAGAGGCAGTGGTAGTGGAGGGAGCCCTCATCTTTCCGGGAAACATGGCTCCGTTGAGCAAGGTGCCGATCATGCCAGACAGGTGAGAGTTGGTAGTGGAGTTGGCGGAGCTCTGCTGGTGAGATGCCTCTTTCGCAGGCACGCTCGGGGAGCTGGTGACTGAGGGAGCTTTCTCGCTTGAGGACTGGTGAACAATGGAATTGACGGCTGCATAAGCATCGGCGGTGGGTTTCAGCTCAGGCTGCTCCAAATCGCGAGGATGCTTAGCCGGCACTCTCGCTGGGTGAGACGGTGCACCTCCAGCCTTGTGCTCCTCCATCATCTCTTCAGCAATCGTGTCATAGAAGTCATCGGGCTTGTGCTTCTGCATGTGACCGCCGTGATGGTGGTGGGCGCCAGATGCGGCGGCAGTCTTTTCGTGGTGGGCGGTTGTCAAGGTAGCAGTGCCGGAAACCGTCGACGTAGTGTTGGAAATCGTGTCGGTGAAGGTGAAGTTCTGAGGAATAGCCCACTCGTTGGGTTCAGGGATGTAATCTCCAGAGCCGCTCGAGACCTTCAGTGGAGCGTCGCGAAGCGCAAGGGCGGGAGCCTCGGTCGGGAGAGTGTGTTCGCCTTGACTGGCAGTCATGGAAATTGGCTTGATCGGAAGAGAGTGTCCGAGGTCATTGACGTCTTGCACCAAGTCGCGTTTGGCCGGGTCAGGGTAGGATGTAGGACACGGGTGAGTGGGATGCCCTGTGAAGCAGGTTGGGAGATGGCCATCAGACAGAGCCGTGACAGTGGCGAGTGGCTTCGTCTGCTGCGCGTCCGGGCCACCGAAAGCCGTGGCGATGCGGCCAGCGGCAACGAGAAAAACGAGCGTGGAGTGCATGTTGCAAAAGCGATGTCGTCGAAATGAGTGACCAGAGGTGGGAGAAGGACAAGAAGCAAACGCTGCGCTGGTTAGTAACGCTGGAAGACGGAAAGGAAAGCGGTGGTGAAAGAAACTGTGTCAGCAGCAATAATGAAGAAGATGGATGGTATTTTGAGTTCTAAAATGAGATGCCTGAGTTTGCCAGGATCCAAGACACCGAGCGAGCGCAGATGAACAGAGCACGTGAGATTAGCGGCTTGAATTGCGAGGCGGGATCTGGAAGAGCAACGTCGTAGATCGCGACAACCTCACCGCTGATGTTGCTGGTTCACCGGGCACGGGGAGTGCTAGTAGGTGAGAGCACATGCCTCATAGCTGCCGATGAGATGAGATGTCGCGGGAGGGAGATGCAAGCCTGCTTGGCGAAGATATTTTCTCGCGCACTTGTGGCGGTTGCGAGTTGACGTTGTCTCTGTTTTGGTGGTGGTGAGGATTGTGATCACCAGGTTATTTTGCAGCTCTGGGCCGAGATGCTGTTGTTGTCTTGGACCCACGTGGCTCCCCTAGGCTAGTGTCAGTCACGTCTGCGCTCTGCGCAGTCAGGGACAGCCCTGGGGCTGGCTTTCTTGCAGCGCAGCTGGACTTCACGTTGTCCACAGCAGCATTCAGTATATCTTGTGCGATATTATTGCATCGCACAACTCTGCAATGATGACCTGGCCCCAGATTCTGTCGCCGTGGTAGACGGTGAGAAAGGACTGATTTGCGTGCCGCCGGTCTCGTGCTCCGATGTCCGGATATTCGCAACGGCCGACCTGCCAACGGCGAGGTGGTTCCAGTCGCGAAGTCATCCAGTCCGCGACCACCTGCGGAGACAACTCGACTCCTGTCTGTACATCTGAGGCAGGAAAGGCGGCGGATGCCGGCTATTGGCTAGTCATATCGTGTGCAGCGCTTGTACGTGTAGCAGATCGCCACTGACAGGTGACAGGCGGGCCTATCGCCGTGTGCACTGGTGAGGCTTCGCTTGAGCGCACTGCACTCTGCTGTGTAGCTCGTCTATTGGACTTCAGTGTCACAGCAGCCTTCCACTTCAGTCTCACGGCAGCCTTCCAGCTCTCACGACATGGCACGTAATATTAGAGGCTTCGATAGTTGAAAGGCTGATGCCCTGTGGAGGCCAGACTAGCGCTTTTCGAGCGCTCCAGTGCACCGTTCGAGCGGTGTGGTGTTTCGTGAGACCAGCTCGAGAGGCCCGCAACTCCGTTACGTGAGGCTCGTGTCAACCCAGCGCCACCTCCAGACGTGTCCGCGGGTGCAGCAGCGCATAGACGCGCGCGGTCGGGTCAGCGCTGCCGGACGACCTTGCACGCGACGAAGGCTGGGAGCGTCCTGTCGGCGCCAAAGGATTGGGTCAGCCGTGTCGCCGGCGGCAAGCGAGATGCACACCAATGTGAAATTATTGTTGTCATTATTATTATTGTTGCTTGTTCGGAGACGGCAGCCGGGCGTGGCCGCTTGGCAAGACTGCGACTGGAAGCTTGAGCGTGAGGGCGCGAGCTCCATACTGTAGCCCTGATTTGCCTCCACCCTCTCGGCCGATGCCGCTCGCCCTGCCTTCCGATGCGCCCTCCTCCCTGTCTTGAATCTCCCTCTCCTCACTGCCTGTCGTGCCCATCTATATGCCAATCGCAGGCAACGCGCAGGATCAGGAGCAGCCGAACGCTTGCTCATCCGTCTTCATCGTTGGCGCTCAGACGGGTCTAGACTGCCTGGCACCTCACACGCAGTCGTCCCTCCCTTCATCCCTCATCTATCCCCATGTTGGACTTCAACATGTGAAGCAGCACGCTTTCCGCAACCGCAGCGCCACCGCGGTCCCATCCCAAAAGCGACATGCACAAATGCCGGCTCGCCTAACTACCCATGTGCCTTACACCGCGCGTGGTCAGCGGACATGAAGCTTCGATCTCGTCTGGCTACACTAGACCATTTCGCCACCAATCATCTCGAAAGGGCTTCCGGAGCCGCATATCCCACCGGACACGCGACTGGCTTCTTGGCTCAATTTCTGCCCGTGATCTGACATGGCGGTCAAATTCCTTCCGGTGCCCAGTCGGACTGTATATCCATAACGTGGGCTGAGTTGTTCGCTGTCTTCAATGAGCATATCGCTTTCGCCGAAACAGTCGCCATGCAGTGCATGAATCAATGCCCTTCATCGCTTCGAAGGCATGCTTCCCAGTCAGGGCTTCGCGCTCCCCTCATAAAGCACCTCGCTTGGCGTCTGCGAACGGTCCTCTGTCCTGGTCTGGGGGCTTATTCCGATGCGAGATCTGGTCCCCACGGAGGTCCCGGACCGCTACAGCGTCTTCAACTCAATCCAAGATGCTACTTGTCCTGATATGTAATTGATCGTGTCGAAGGTACGTATTGCGGCTGCAAGGGCCGATGGGCCCGGAGAGCCGTCAGCCGTGCCCAAATCGATAGCTTCTGCCCCAGATCCCCCACATTGAGGCGTTCTCCAGCTAAACGAGCGGCTCCAGACCCGACCGGGGTCCCTTGTCCTGGCATTGTAACATCTGATGAGTTTTGTATAATTATACCGTAGGTCTCCATGCCCGATCGTAGGTCTCTCTTGTCTATCAGCATCACACCTCACCTTCCTCACACACTCGTTCACAAAGAACTGACTACAAGATGTCGCCTGTGGAGGAAGTCAAGACAGGCACCGCCACGGTCGAGAAGATCGTGGACTCTGTACGCTCGATCTAATGGAATGAAGAATATCTTGGCTCGACTGACCAGATCTCACAGGCCGATGTTGCAGAGGTCAAGGTTGTGAAGGGTTCGGAGGCTTACAACGAAGCTCTCATCAAGGAAGCTCCTCCGCTCTGGAATGTCACCACTTGGAAGCTCATCGGTTGCATTCTTCTCGGATGCTTTGCTCAGACCATGAACGGCTTCGACGGTTCCGTCTTCGGTGGCCTGACAGCCAACCAGCAATTCCTCGACTTCTTTGACGGCACTAAAGACGGTCCGTGGGCTGCAATCAACTCTGCCATGTACCAAATCGGCGGTGTCACTGCTCTTTTCTTCGTCGGTCCAGCTATCGATACCTGGGGCAGGAAGGTTGGCATGCAGATCGGTGCATGGCTCATCTGCATTGGCGCCATCATCAACGGTACCACCGCCCTCAATGGCCACGTCGGTCAGCTCAAGGGTGGTCGTTTCCTGCTTGGTTTCGGTGTCTCCATCATTTCCGCTGCTGGTCCCATCTACGTTGTTGAGACCTCTCACCCGGCCTACCGTGGTATCCTCACTGCTTACTGCAACACCTTCTGGTTCACTGGCTCCATCTTGGCTTCTGGTGCCATCCGCGGTGCGATCACTCTCCAGGGAAACATCAGCTGGACCATCCCGGTCTACCTTCAGATGTTCTTCCCTGGCTTGATCATCCTCTTCGGCTGGTTCATCCCTGAGTCTCCTCGCTGGCTGTACGTCCACAACAAGCGCGAGAAAGCCACCGCAGTTTTGACCAAGTTCCACGGCTATGGAAACCCTGACTCGGCTTGGGTCAAGCTTCAGCTGGAGGAGTACGAGTCATACCTCAACCTGTAAGTGGACGCTCCGTCTTCGTCAACGTGAGTCCAGACTAACAATGTCTCACAGGGAGGGCTCTGACAAGCGCTGGTGGGACTACCGCGCGCTTTTCAACACTCGTGCCAGCCGCTACCGCATCGCGACCAACGTCCTCTTCTCCATCTTCGCTCAATGGGCCGGCAACGGCGTGCTGTCATACTTCCTACCCGCCGTCCTTGACACCGCTGGCTACAAGGAGAGCGTGACGCAAGCCAACATCAACCTCGGCTACGCTTGCTTTCAATTCGTCTTTGCCCTGACCGGTGCCGCTTTCGTCGACCGCATCGGTCGCCGCCCGCTCATGCTTTTCTCCATGATCGGAACCTGCATCGTCTGGATCGGCATGACCATCGCGACCGCAATCTTCAACCAATCCGGCGAGACCAACGACAGCGCCGCGCGCGCCTCGATCGCCATGATCTTCATCTTCGGCGCCGTCTACTCCATCGGTCTCACGCCGCTGCAAGCCCTCTACCCCGTCGAGGTGCTCTCCTTCGAAATGCGCGCCAAGGGCATGGCCTTCTCCGCGCTCGCCGTCAACGCCGGCGGCCTGCTGAACCAGTTCGCCTGGCCCATCTCGCTGCAGAAGATCGGGTGGAAGACGTACATCGTCTTCATCGTCTGGAACGCCGTCCAGGCCACCATCTTCTACTTCATGATGCCCGAGACCAAGAACCGCACGCTCGAGGAGCTCGACCAGATCTTCGAGGCCCCGAACCCGGTCAAGTCGTCGCTCGTCCACCACAAGGTTGCCCTCGCGCACGATGGCACGGTGCTCGCTTCGGATGATGTCTGATTGAAACTTGTTTTTGATCGTACTGCGGTATGGAGATTGAGAGGTGTGGTGGGGTCTCGGAATCTTTGCTCGTTTGCTGATTGCTCACTCATTTGGAGGGCCAGTAGTTTCGATACCAATTGAAGTTCTGCTGCGTTGCGTGAAGAAAGCACCTCGCATTGATTGTGACATCTCATTGGTCTTGCGCCCGCAATCGCCGGTCGGCAGTCCCTGTATTCTTCGAGCTATTGATCCTATCTAACATCTGCACTCGGTCCGACTTCGCACTCTCAAGTTCCGTTCAAAGAGAGTAAACAGCCGTGGATTGACTGTACATACAGGTCCGTCAAGCTAGTCGGCTGGGTAGTTGTTTGAGAGCAGATCTGCCCTAACACACGACGGCGTCTGCCAGAGGTCCTAGGGCCCGGCAGTACACCAGTCTATCGCGGAGCGCCGCGACCCTGCAGTACAGGCAGGGCGCGGATCTTGATCGAAGTTACTGGACCTCCAACCTCGCAATGACCAAGCAGTGCTGATTCCAGCGTAGCAGCAGCGTCGCAGTGGTGAGCGTTCCGCTCCGTGCCTGCCACCGAAAGTCGACTCTCAATCACCCTTTCCGAGTCTCACGCCAATACTCTTGATCGATTCCACAAATCTCTCCGCTAGATATTTGTCGCTCTGTATTCCATCCTCACCGTGTTTCTGCAGCACCTTCACGGCCTTCTCTAGCTTCGATCCAGTGGCAGCTTCAGTTGAGTCGACGCCAACCTGAAGAATCTCCTGCTTCCACAGGACCGTGTGGAGGTCTTTGATGAGTTAAGTTCCCGCAACCTTCGCACTCACCCCTCGTCGGATCCAATCTGTCTCTAACGGTTGCAGTAGATGAGTGACGAGATCGGCCAGACGGCTGAGGCTCCGCCAGTGAACCAGGAACTGCTCGATCACGTGGCGGGCGCCATCGATTTCCGTGCCGCTCACTGAAGCCGATAGGTAGGCTCGGGTCTCCGAACAATGAGCCTTGATGGCGTCTTGAAGCCCATTGTACAGATCCCCGCCACTGAGCTGAGGTCGAGGGTACGACTTCGGGCGATCCTTGGTGGCCATGCAATAGTCGTGTACCGTGGAGTAGAAGCTTAGATAAGCTTCACGAGCGAGCCTGGGAGGGTTGTCTGCGGACGCTGTCGTCCTTCCCTCTAGATAGACGCAGCTAGGTTGGTCTTCAGCCATACGAGGGTTGCAGGACAGTCCGTGTTCGTGTCTGCTTTGGACGGTCTTTCGGGAAAGCGCAGCTCAGTTGAAGGGGAGTGAGGTGGAGACATGGTGATTGTAACCTGCAGCTCTTGTTGGATGTTAACAGAGAAGAGTTGGTGATGTGGCATGTGTTGATGTGCAACTAGAGCAGTCTCGCGGATGTAGGGTTACGCGGGCTCTTGGAAGCCAGCAGAAAGCACACGATTCCTCACGACTAATCTCATGACCAGGTCTACGATCTACGATATATGGCTTGGCAAATCTACATTCACATCAATGGAGACAAACCGTAGATTCGAGCAAAGTCTTGAGTCTTCATCGTCCCTAGCCGTGGGTATCAGTTCACCTCCATGGCTCAGAATATTCATCTAGTTCATCACCCACGACATAGACCATAAAGTCAACCCTATATGACAAGATGCTTAGACTCTTCCTCATTCTTGCGGTCATGGGAGTCGCGGCTACCCTTGCCAACCCACGCAAAATCGACATCAAGCAATACTCCAATGCTGGCTGCCGCAATGGGTACGGCATGTGCACGCGTCGCCAACTGTTGCAAGGATCAAGCGAGCACGTGGGGCTTTGCCTCTGCTAGTATGTCCCCTCTTCAGGATGGCGATATCGGTGTTGTGTACGAAATGGAAGGCAACAAGAAGTGTGGAAGGATCAGAGATTCGCAGACTGGACCTGTCACTTGCATATCGCCATTGAACACGGCTGGCCTGGTCGGCGCTGCATGGTTCGACTGTAACATACTAGGGGAGTGCGAAATGGGCGGAAGGAAATCCTTGGATCACAGACTGTCCAAGAAGGACGCTGTCGGGCAGCCAAGGGAGTGCAAGCAAGCCGTCAGCCATGACAAACTAGTCTTACGCGATGGCCACATGTTTCATGTCAGCGAGGACATTCCAGCCCATGACAAGCGGGATTTGTACAACCACACATTCAACGGCTCGACTGTTGATATGCTGCACCAGGATTTGTTGATTCATGAGGTCGACCACGATGGCGTTCAGAAACGCGCCGAGGAGAACGACATGGTGATCCAGATAGACCTTGTTCTGGCATACGCGACCGTGATGCTCGCCAGGGGGAATGAAGCATCAACTACGGAATGACATCTGCTAGATTCCGTGAATGCGAGCCGGAGTCATAGAGAAGTAGTGCTTCTATCTGATGCAGAGATTATGGAGACTCGAATGTGGTAACGATAATTTGATGAACGAGTACTGGTATGAGACTTTGTTGCCTCTCTGTTTCAACCGTTTCTGATTGTAGCTTCGCGCCACAAATGCATAAGTATGGTCAACATGTACAGGAAATTTTCGGATTATAGTAGCAATGGCTGGCACATCAGCAATCGGCTGATCAGGTGTATCAGACCTCTCAACCTTCGTCAGATCAACATGTCCAAGCAAGCTTATCAACATTCACCACCGCCAGATGAGACCATCGAACCACAAACGAGTAGACCCCACGAGCGTGAAGATTTGGTGAACACAATCAGAATTCACACCATCATCATTGACCTGGACCAATCCGTTCGAATTGTAGAAGACTGTAATACGTCCTGTGGTTCTGCAATGATCTATCTTGTGAGGCGTGCTGTAGTGTCGCCAGTCCCCGTGTATCTATCTGAGTATCTCCATTCGATGGTGCTGTAATCCCATCGTGATATAAACAATCGCTCGAACGCCCAACTGTATATACTCCAATTCCCATGGTGATGCTTGCTTTTTGCATCTCCGCCGAGGGAACAAAGACGGCTTTTTTGTCCCGGTCACGATCACAAACGAGCATGGCCTGTTCATGATATGGCGCTCATCGCCGTTCCGCCTTGGTGTTTCGGCGCCGCCACCGAAAGTAGACCCAAGAAGGCCTTATCCGTTGCGTCACTCCGATCCGTCTCATCTCCGAGATATATTGACAATAGCTCAATCGCCCCAAAGAATATGAGAGACCGGGGTCGCGGTTCCTTTGTCATCTTGCTTCTCCAAATCCGCCACCATTCCAGGTGTGAACAGGAAGCTGACACAAACAGCCATCTTCATGCCGAAAGCCAGAAAGAAGGTCCAGCTAGTGTTGACATCCATCGCAGTACCACCAAAGCAACCTGCGAGATAGAAGACAACGAACAGGATGCGGCGGTCGCGGGCGTGGTTTGTACGCCGGAAGATGTTGGGATCGCCGAGAGTAGAGATCTGGACATTGTGTTAGAAACACGGTTCCAATAAAATGGAACCAGGGGACACGTACGATTGCACCGGTGATCATCGTGGTGTTCAACTCCGCCATGCCGACGCCGATGGCGAGGCTGACCTGGCCGGCTTGAGCGAAAGACAGCAGGCCGACAATAGCGAGAGCGCGGGGCCCAGTGCCGTCACCGGGGATTCCGGAGCGGGCGATTAGCGCTACGACCAAGACAAGTGTTGCTTGGAAAAGAGTGGTCATGATCAGCCATCCGCGCTTACGGGTTCGGACTTTGTGTGCGAGTTGGCCGAAAATGAAACTCCCAACGAGGAAACTGTGGACGACAGATTAGGGCAAGGGTCCGCAATGCGATCGATGGAAACACTTACGAGCTGATCGAAACAGCGATGGTCTGCTCGATTTTAGGCGCCAGACGCTCTTTCGAGAACACGTATAGAGCAATGTTGAGGAAGTTGCCTAATCTCAAGGTCAGCGGATGTAGCGACGCAGTGGTGTTTCGCTTGAAGTCGTACCTGTCTGCTTTGTGGTGAAGACATGATATTCGGTAAATGTAATCGCATCCAGGATACCAGTGATGGCTGTCATCTACGACGGGCTGCGGTCAGTATGCTCCTCGTCTATGGTGAGACACTAGCGAGGGGACGTACGAATAGAAGCTGTGACTCCAGCCACCAATCACTCGCTACATCCTGTGAGAACAAAAGGGAAAGCGCGCCAGGCTTTGGCCTGGGAGGCAGCATGCGTGAAGTGCTGGAACTCCGGGATGGGCTCTCGGCCGGCGATGGACATGCTGACAGCTCACGCTCGGCGAGGTCGTCGATGTGAGGGCCATCTAGAGACATCAGGCCGACGGCACAGTATAGGTGCCGTCTTCTTCTGTGCTACGAGACGCTCCAGAGTGGCGGTTGGAATGGAGAATTAGAAAATGGCTTGATGATGGCTTGGGTCCGAGAAGGATTCCACTGGTGGGGGAGTCTAGACTATAAGTGCTCCATGGGGGATGGTATGGAGACATATTCAGATGGCTTGGTGGCCTTGCCTCCTCTGTGGGTCTGCAACTCAATATGATGATACGACAGTGAGGCGTAGCCCGAGCGGGTATCAGAAGCAAATAGTTCCACGAAACGGAGAGGCGTTTGGAGCGTCATGAAGGGGCGGCGCCGGACCGGACCACCCTGAAACTTTGGTGATCCCAACTCTGCCACCCACGTCAACGTTAGAGAATGTGCGCGTGCGGTTGGCACGTCGCGCATATCGAAGAATCGTTGGCTGGAAAGGAATACAGCCGAAGGAATGCCGCCTCCAGATCGTCCGGCCCGTGGGGAGCGCCCGTCCGGCCGAGACCCGACCCTAATCGAATCCGCCGACGAGACCGTTAACGACCGCAGCTTGCAGCTCAACGTCCTCGGTCTCCTGGCCATCCGTTCCTTATCATCCGCGTCACCTCGTGCCAAGAGGAGGACTGACTCTGGGATTTGCGAGCAACCCAACCTCTGCTCAAAAGGATCGACGCCTTGATAACGAGGATTGCGGGTGATTCGCTGTCGCAGGATTTTTTTCCAGCTCTCTGTTCTCGCCTATCTGGCATGTGAAAAGAGATGTGCGACACGCGTGCGCAAGCTCTATCTTCAACTCTTGTTCTTCGTACACTGCAGCAAGGTGACATCTGAAGAGCTTGGCGGTGTTCCCAACGGCAGGGTTGGAGCTGAAGTTCGCATAGACACAGCCCCATGACGACGTCAGAGTCAGGCTTGCGTGGATGAAACTTGGCGCGCCGAACACGAGCCAAGGAGAAACATTCAGCCCCTTGGCGACGACGACAGAACCACGTCCTCGGGTCTTGAACGTCTCGTTTACATTAGACTACTGTGTAGTGCTGTGTGAAAAAGCCCAAAGGCCCCTTTGACACGAAGAATGAAAGATTTCATGCGCCTCGGCAGACTTTAGCCAGACCATTCCGCCCGGACAACCTGCGCACTTCGCCACTCCCTCCCTACTTGCTGCCAGTCTCGGCGACCTTCTCGTTGTGATAAGCCTTCTCCTCAGCCTTTCCGTGCATGCCGGCGGCAACGTAGTCTGCGGTGCTCTCATCATTCTCAGTCGTGAAAAACGAGAGGATGAGGGCAGATCCAGAGAAAGCAAGAGACACGAAGAAGACGGTCTTAGCGGCGTCACGGAAGGCAATACGGAAAGGTTCCTGAATAGCCTCTTGGATGGCTGGAGTCAGTCCAGCGACAGCATCATACGACGCTGAGCCTCTGACAGCGGCGGCCAGGGCGTCAAGGGAGCTAGCTGGTAGCCCCAGGCCGAGAGCGACAGAGTTGATCTGGGCGGGCACAGTCTGGTTAAGACGGTTGTTAAGGGTGGCCGTGTAGATAGCGAGCGAGATAGCAGAGACGAAGTTGCGGGTGCTACCACTGAGGCCGCCACCCTGGCCAATCTCCTCCTGGGAGCGAAGCGGGAAGGTTGAGGTGGTGATAGAGACGGACTCTACAATGCCCATGGCGTAGCAACCGACGATCAGGAGGCCCATGGTCAGCTGGCGGTTGTCAATGTCGGCCGCACAGGCGGTTAGGCATGCAACACCGACGACCGCAGATCCGATCATGGCCCACTTTGGACCCGTGAACCAGACGATCGGGCCGTGGCACATTTGCGCGAACACGAAGGACATCGGGGCAAGGCCGGCCAGCGTGCCAATGTCGTACTCGCTGATCTCTCCCCTGCCGTAGTAGATGATCGAGACGATTTGTGGGAAGACGATGGAGAAGCCGTAGTAGACACCCGCGGCGATACCAGTGTTCCAAGCGGCGGACTGGAAACGAATGTTCTTGAACAGGTGTAGGGGGAGGTATGTATCCCTGCCCTTCTTGTGTATCCAGATCTCGTATGCGGGAAGGATAGCGAACAAGGTAACTGCACCAACGATCATTGTGGCAATCACATTGGGTGAGGACCATGGGTACCTGATAACTGGGTAAGCGAAAGTCGTTCAATCTTGGTGGAGTATGCGAAAACTTACAGAACGCCACCCCAGTTGAGACCGAAGATGAACACGGCGAGGCCACCGCTGAAAAGGGCAAGTCCGATCCAGTCAAAGTTGAAGAAGAGATCCCTCGCGAGCTTCTTGCGGTGAAGCATGCTGAAGGTGGGTGGGTCTATGCAAGGCCATCATCAGTATGGGCAACGATGTCGTGATGCGATTGTGAATACTCACGGTAGAAGAAGTACCATGATAGAATACTGGTAACATTAATGGCGATGAGGAAGTAAAACCTGAAACGCCATGAGCAACACAGTTTAGTTGCGAGAGACTGGAGGGTGGCTTACGAGTTGCGCCATGTACCGGGGTATGTCATGAAGGAATAGGCCACTCTTGCTGCTAACGGACTCGTGGGGGTTGTCATGAGGTAGCAGTAAGAATTGGCGATGTAGCGCCATCTCATCGGAACAATCTCAGACACCACCCAGAAGAACGACTGCTGGAATCCAACGGCGATCCCGATGAAAACCTGGCTGACGATGAGTGTGTTAACGTTCTGCGCGACAGCGCCAATAATGCTGCCGATCAAGCCAATGACAGAGCCGATGATGAAAAACCTGGTACCACTTTAGCTTAGCACTCAACACTCCGGATTAATCCAATGAGTGTTGGAGAACGCTCACCATCTGCGGCCGAAGATATCAGAAAGCTGTCCAACCATCAAGAACACGATCGCGCCAAGCACAATGTTGGCGAGCGAAACCCAGAGGATGTTGGGAGACGGTCCAATATCTTCATTGATCTGCGTCAAAATGGGTGCAATCAGGCCGTAACCTGTACTTGAACATTAGCAATCTGCGCAACAGATGGTCGGTCTCTATTTACGCACCTCCGATACCGCCCATGAACGCAACGCCGATGGCAAACAGCGTTCCGATATAGTTGACGGAGAGCCAGTACTTCTTCTCATACTTGTCGGCATTTCGACCTTTGGCCTCCTCAGCTCTGTCATCGTCCACGCGATGCTGATGCGTAATTGCTTCGATGCGATCGGCATCGGTTGAAGATGCCCTATGCTCTAGATGCGCAGCATCTACTTTGTGGTCATGGTCGGCCATGATAAAAATCACCACTGTGCCAGGCGAGAATAGAGAGGGAGAGGCAAAACGAAAAGTGGTTGTGGAAGGAGAAGTTAGACTCGTCTGGGGGACTCGGTCGATGCAGAGTGAAAAGCAGATATGCGCGGTGATTTAAGTGTTGCTGAAGGCGTGTCACCTATCGCATTCAATGTGACGGGGCACATCCTTTCCGACGAGCTGGATAAGGCTGGGCAAACGTAGGTGTATTGCGACCCTCCCGGCGTCCGGACGCGCTGATCTTGTGCCCGGTGCGACATAGCGCAAAGACGCCCGATGCGAGCGACACCGAGTGCTTGGATCGATCGAAAGACAAGCAGTGAGATGTTGTGCAGCTACGCAGGCGGACCTAAGTCCTGCGCATAGGGAAGTGCAACCGCTTCGGAAATAATATCCTCTCGCTTTCGATAGCTTGATACGATCATCAGTCGACAACGTCCGTGTGCATTGATGCGCAAAAAGAAAGAGGAGTAGCTTCCACGATATGCACCAATCGAGGCGCGACAGTGTGGCAGCAATGCTACTGCTCCGTTCTCAACATCGTGGCTGCTCCCACGTCTTCCACATGGCAGCCACTTCGCTTGGCTGCAGTGGTCGAGCTGTTTGATCATGACGTTCTGGACCTCTTTGGCGTCTCTCCTTTCTTTCTAGGCGCCCGTATCGATGGAAAATACCGGCACCGTGTTCTGGATCGCATGGTCACAAGTTCACTAACGGATCTGCAGCCAAAGCGGCGGTGGGGCCCCGGATTGCGGGAACTCTAAACAGACGTCCTCCTCTCATGATACCTAGGTAGTCTGCAACTCTTAAACTGGAACCGGTATATCGCGTGCAAATCTGGGGTACAGCACTGGCACTTCACCGGAAATAACCACAATCTTTCTGCCGCCAGCCACTGGCATCACTCATCGACGCATGTCGGTTCCAGAACGTCGCACTGCAACAACGAGCGGGGTAGATTTACCAAAATCACAGCGATAGCATACGCTGACTGTCTTATGCAAACGGGAGATCCGGCTTCGGCATAGTACAGCGAGTACCAGAGCACCAGGGTTCTCGATCCCAGCAGGTGGGTGTGGTCTGGAGGATCGAGCCGAAAGGCTGGGTCCGAGAGGCGGACTGATATATGTAAAACCACATGAGCAATGACCCTGGCGTTGTGACTCTGGACTATATTTCCGACACATTGTTGACTTAACACCCTCTTCTTGTACGGCATTGCGACAAACAATTGATATTCACAATGGCGTCGGAGACATTTGACTACATTATTGCTGGGTAAGGAAATCCTTCACCTTAACATAATGGCCTTCAGCAACTGACGTTCTGTAATAGCGGTGGAACCTGCGGGCCTGTAGTCGCCGGTCGTCTCTCAGAGGACCCAAATGCAACCATCCTTTTGCTCGAAGCAGGCTCTGCGAGCGCAAATGTGGACAACATCCAAATGCCTGGAGCGTGGGTATTACCATGGCCCCTTGCAGTTGTTCTCGTTCTAACCTGTGGAAAGTTGGACAAAGTGCCACTTCGGGCCCCTTGATTGGAATATTATCTCTCCTCCCCAGCCCGGTCTGAAGGGCAAAGAATGTCGACTGCCACGCGGACGATTCCTAGGTGGCAGCAGTGGTTCTAACGGAACAATTTGCATTCGCGGTGTCAAGCAAGACTACGATGACTGGGGTTTCCCTGAATGGAGCGGTGAGGAAATGTTCCGCGCGATGAAGAAGGTAAGTTGATGTATAACTATCCGAGATCTGTAGTTGCACGTTCTGATTTCAGTTGTTGTAGGCTGAGACGTTCCACGCCCAAGATTGGTTCCCTCACGACCCATCTGCTCACGGTACTACCGGACCACTCAGCATCGAGCCTGCGCCTGTATACCCGATCGCCGACTGCTTCTTCGAGTCTTTCCAGTCCAAAGGTCTCCCTTACAGGCCGGATATGTTCAGCACCGGCGAGACGGCCAACGGCTGCGGCCACGCGATGAGAAGCACATACAAGGGTTCCAGAACAACGGCTGCAGACTATGTCACCAAGAGTCAAGAAAGGAAGAACGTCACCATCATGTGCGACATGACCGTCGACAAGGTTGTACTCGAGCGTGATGCCAATGGCGACCTTCGCGCCACCGGCGTCGACTTCCTCGATAACAACGGCAAGAGGTACACCGCGTCAGCTTCGAAGGAAGTCCTGCTTGCTGGCGGCACCTACAACTCTCCCTCCATGCTTCTTCGCTCCGGCATTGGCCCTCGCGAGGATCTCGAGAAGTTGGGTATCCCAGTTCAGGTCGACCTTCCTGGTGTAGGCAAGAACCTGCAGGACCACCAGCTCATATTCACCTATTACGAGGTCAACAAACCGGGTCTTACCGACGACCCTCGGGTTAACCACGACCCGAACGCTTGGGAGAATGGACTCAAGGAGTGGCAAGAGAAGAGGACTGGCTGGCTTGCTACCTTCCCGTTCGGCGCTTTCGGCTTTGCTCGCTTGAACGACCGCCTCGACAAAGAGGTTCCTGAGTGGCGCAATCTCGAGCGTGAGCCTGGCCGTGACCCTATGGGCCTCACTGAGACTCAGCCCAACTGCGAGTTTTTCAATACTGTCTGCTACGGTGGACCTGGCGAGTACACTGACAACCCGGGCCCGGGCCAGTTCGCTCTCTCGATGTGCGTTTTTCTCTGCGGCCAGCGCTCCCGCGGCTACGTGACTATCAAGAGCAAGGATCCCTTTGAGCCTCCGTTCGCCGACCCCCGCTATCTGTCTGACAGGCGTGATCTTCTCATGTTGGCCGAGGGCGTGCGCTTCGGCAACGAGGTCGTCATGGACGGCCTCGGCACCAAGGACGTCATCTCTGGCGCTTGGCCGCCTGGTGCGACGCATCACAAGAACAAGACCAACGCGGACTGGCACGACCACGTGCAAAAGTACGCCTCAACCTCATATCATCCCGGCGGAACCTGCAAGCTCGGGCAGGACGACGATCCTATGGCCGTGGTCGACAAGTACCTCAATGTCCGCGGTGTTAAGGGTCTGCGCGTCGTCGACTGCAGTATTATGCCGCTGCTCATGAGCGGCCACACTCAGATGCCTGCTTATGGTATTGCTGAGAAGGCGGCTGAGTTCATCATTGCTCAAAACAAGCACTCTACTGGCAGCATGAACGCTCGTCTGTAATTGATGATGGGAAGTTGACGAAGGAGTTGATTCATCGAGTTGCCATGTTCATTTATGATCTATAAGTATCAGCCGCATCCTCAAGAATTATGAGCTATATATTCGTCTCAGCTCTATGGCTTCACACAATCTTAATGGTATCTGTGGGTAATCTCGTGGTACGACTACAAGTCGGTCCGATATTCAGGTTTAGGTGAGTGGGAAGGTAGCTTCGGCTGAGGAGGACATTGATGTAGTCACTGTTGACGCTGCTCATGAATAGAACTCGACACCGGAGCTATTCTGATATGTATACTCATGATGTGGGTATACATACGACATACGGTATCACAATTTGGGCTTGGCCTGGTCAGGTGGTATCATGTCCAGCCAAGAAAAGTCCTGTTCACAGTCAGCAATCTGCACGTCGGACTGGAACTCAGCGAATTTTAATTACCATAGGGAGATCGCTGTTTGAGTTGATAATGACATTGACAACGACGGGTACCGTCGCCTTGAAGCCAACTTCGGTCGCCTTCTTGAGCTGCTCGGGTGTGCGGGCTTCGATTCCGATACCACCCGCCATCTCGGCGATCTTGTGGTAGTTTGTCTGGTAGCCGAGCGACCACGCAGTAAGACCCTTACCAGTGGTCGTCGTTCCAGCAATAGTGTTCTCTCGCCTCGATCGGTATGTCTCAGCAGAATCGGTGTCGCCACGGTACAAGCCATTGTTGTTCATTACGAAGATCAGCACGTCCATGTTGAAGCGCGCCATCGTCTCAACTTCCATGCCGGAGAAGCCGAAAGCGCTGTCGCCTTCAATGCACACGATCTTCTTTTTGCTGTGTCTGCCAGCGGATCCCTCTGGTTGAGGGAAGTTATACGCGGCGTAAGCGGCGACTGCATAGCCGAGACCGACGCCCATCGTCGCGTACGTACCAGCATCCAGACGAATTCTGGGATGCTCCATGGTGAATATTGAGCGGGAAATGTCCATCGCATTTGCGCCTTCGGACACGTAGACGATGTCGCCGTCCGAAGGATTTGAGAGGTCGTCCAGCGTATTTTTGATAATGTCGAAGGCTTGTTCGAACATCATGGGTGACTTCACGACAGCGGCCTTCTTGGCTGCCTTTTGAGTATTTTTGGTTTGAGCCGCTTGAAGGTTGCGCAGGAATTGGGTGTTCTGGCCTTCCCATTTCCAGCTGCCCAGATGGGAGAGAAGCTGCTCAACGGTCGCTCCAACATCACCCAAAAGACTTAGTGTTGGATGTCCACCGTTCTTGCCCAGCTCTTCAGCGGAGATGTCTACTTGGATGATCTTTGCCTTGGCGTTCCATTTTGGCGGCAGACCAAATGACAGGATCCAGTTTAGCTTGGCTCCAAGGACAAGAACGACGTCGGCTTCTTTCAAGGCGGTAGATCTGGCAGCGGAATAGTTATATGGGCTAGAGTCTGGGGCAATTCCCTTTCCCATCGGAGTAGGTACGAAAGGGATATGGGTTCTGATCCTTTGGTTAGAAACGTACCTCGTCCGCGCCAGTTGGTGTGAGACTTACCGCTCGATGAGTGCTCTGATCGGGCCCTCAGCCCTCGCGTATGCCGCTCCTTTGCCCAATACCACCAGGGGAGCTCTAGCCAATCTAATTGTATTCGCGACATCGATCAGTTTGCGCTCCGGAGGTACCGAGATCGGAGCTTCAGTCAGGCGTAGCAGCTTCGGCTCCCCAATGTCGTATGACCCCAAGATCAAGTTTGCGGGCAGGTCAACATATGCCGGCCCGGGTCGACCGAAGTATGCAGCACGGTATGCATCCTTGATAAACTTGGGGATCATGTCTGCCGACGGAGGTCGGACAGCCAGTTTCGCATGTGGTGTCAGAAGTGAAATGGCGTCGACATCTTGGAAAGCG
The DNA here is from genome assembly GCA_022813125.1 of Septoriella neoarundinis. Taxonomy (NCBI): domain Eukaryota; kingdom Fungi; phylum Ascomycota; class Dothideomycetes; order Pleosporales; family Phaeosphaeriaceae; genus Septoriella; species Septoriella neoarundinis. Next base: position 131,896 of record JAKLND010000011.1, on the reverse strand, counting down.
TCCTTGCCGGCATTGTGTGTCTCGGTGGCGCCGCTCAACACTAACAGCGGCCATGAATTGGCTGCGGCATGAGGAATCTGAATTGAACGTCATTACTGATAAGCCCGTAGAGAAAGCTTGTCACGATCCAACTTACACCAGCCATCACATGGATGACGCCTGGTCCACCCACAGAAATGCAGACGCCCGGCTTTCCAGTGAGATAGCCATATGCCGTCGCAGCGTAAGCAGCTGCCTGTTCATTGCGAAAGCTGATGAACCGAATGCCTAGATTTAGGCCTTGCTGTCCGATATCAGTGACAGGGAGTCCAGGCACGCCGAAGATGACCTGGACACCGAGGTCGTGCAGCGCCTGGGCGATAATTTGGGCACCGGTAGGCATGATTAGAATAGTGCAATGCTATGGACTGCGAACGACTGCGTGAAGGGCTCACGGTGAGGCGCATAGTACAGTATTACAGGCGACTTTTTCCTCGTTTTGCACCGAGGTGAGCTCTCGTTCTCGTTGTGCCGGTCTCGGACTGGCGTCGGTGCTCGGGAACAGCTACCTTTGAAAGCACCTGTCGGGCCAAATCATCCTCGTGGCGAACGTAAGTGGCGTTCGGTCAGAGGGAGTGGCCATGCAGAGCCATGGCTTCGATAAACGATGGTTATTCCCGATGATCTGCAGAGGAAGAGAGGTAAGCTGTACCCCCCATGGGGAGATATACTTTCGAACCCCACATAAACCCTTCTGACAGGGATGGAAACGATAGCCGCTTCAACGGCAGGGACCCGCGATCTGAGCCTGTGGACATGTTGTCTTCCACCACTTTGTTCCTGGGGGTATGGCTTTGGTGGCTTTTCCTTGTCAAGACAGATCGGGAAACAAGTGTATATCGCCAAAGTCGACTGCTGCGCTTATCTATAGCAGACTCTTGAGCAGTTTCCTCAAGTCTGGCTTCGAGACCTTGCCGCTCGCTGTCTTTGGCCATTCATTGGGGACTTTCCCGCCCTTACCTCCAAGCCACCAGAAATACCGTGGCGCTTTGAATCTCGCCAATTTTTCCCTCACGAAGCCCCGAAGCTCGTCGTCGCTGGGACGAGGACTGCCTTCCTTTAGCTCAAGGAAAGCGCCGAGCTCTTCACCATATCGATCGTCAGGCACGCCGATGATCTGGGCCTGTATGATGGATTCGTGCTCGATCAAGCGGTCTTCGATCTCCATTGGCGAGATGTTTTCACCGCCACGGATCACCAAGTCCTTGATGCGGCCGGAGATGATGAAATAGCCCTCTGCATCGAAGAAACCCTCGTCACCAGTGTGCATCCATGTCCTCAGACTGCCATCGTCGAGCGCGCCGACGCCGCCGGGTAGCAAGTCCTCCTCGTGTTTTCGCAACGCTTCATCTGTCTTCTTCTTGTGGTGAAGGTATTCAGACATCTGTCCATATCCGCTCACGACGAATTCTCCTTTCTCACCCCAAGGCACGACCTTTCCAGTGTTAGGTTCCACCACCTTAGCGACGAAGTTGGGAAAGAGTCGACCGGCGGTAGTCGTGCGCTTTTCGAACGTGTCTGTCTCGTGCATCATCGTTGCGAACGAGCTGAGCTCAGTCATACCCCAGCAGGTGTATAGTCGAGGTAAGGGAAATGCAGAAGTGATGCGCTTGAGCAGCTCTGGCGGCATAGCAGCTCCTGCGATGATGCCAAATTTGATGGTTGAGCGATCGGTATCCTTGAATGTCTTGTCCGCCATTTCAGTGATGAACATGGTCGGCACACCGTAGATGGCAGTGCACTTGTATTTCTGAATGCATTCCAATGTTTTCTTCACGTTGAATATCTCGTACGGCAAGACGAGCGCAGATCCTGCGACAGTGCTGCTGCTGATGCCCACGATCATACCAAAAGAGTGGAAGAGGGGCACAGGGAGACAGATCTTGTCATCGGCCGTCATTCGTGTTTGCTGCCAGATGTTCCGGCCACAGTTCATGATGTTGTAGTGCGAAAGTGCGACAGGTTTCGGAAGGCCGGTGCTGCCAGAGGTGAATTGGACGTTGACCATATCGTGCGGTGAGACTTGGACCTGTGGTAAGGCGGCCTTGTCAAGCGGCGAGTATGGCCTCAAGTAGTCCTCGTAACGAACGTGTCGCGCTAATGGAGAGGTGAGTTTGTATTTTGCTTCGATGTCGTCCATGATCACGAATTTGACTATCGAAGGTACCTGCTCGGCGATCTTGGGTAGGACTTTCGTGTTATCGTAGAACGTGAAGCCAGGCGAAGCCACCATGACCTTGGGAGCTACTCTGTTGTCAGGTATTGTCCGAGCTGCCACATACGCAAGAGGTTCCTACTCACAGACGACCTTCAACAGAGCCAGCATCTCTGATTCTGCGTAAGCATAGTTGAGCATCACCAGCGCCGCCCCGAGCCTGGCGCATGCGAAAAAGGTCTCGAAGTATTCCACTCTGCTTCCCAACGAAATAGCGACCAAGCTACCCTTGCCAACGCCATCTTTGGCCAGCGCACTTGCCATCTTGATACTTCTATCGCTCAGCTGCCGCCATGAAAGTGTTAGGCCTTGCGGGTGAGAAATCACTGCAGGTTGGTCTCCGCGAACTTCGACATGATAATCCAATAGGTCGCCGAATGGCATCTGCAGCGGCACCGGTGTTGTCGGACCGTACAAAATGGACGGCGGACGGTTATCCTTGCTCTTCACGATCGCAGAAGCCATGTTCGTTCGCACTCTGGGCTTTCGTCGAAATGATTCACAGTCGGTATTTCTTCGACCAGGTGATGACTAGTACTTTCTGAACAGGAGCAGCTTCTTGCCTATGGAATGACGTTCTTGACTAGTGAGCCTCACACACTCCGAGGTGGTCAACTATCTGATGGCCATAGCGTCCGGGACTGTGGACTGCACTGGGTATGAGATGCTTTCAATCGGGGCGTCAATTGAACCCTGGTGTCTATGCTCGCGAACCATATCGAGGCATCCGCAAGCGAGCCAGGTATTGGTAGCACGCGCAGATCAACACCACAACGTTCTGGATGTTTGGCGTGTCCACGATAGAGTTTACTCCCCATGGAGTCGCGGAAATAACTCTAAAGTAAAGCTGGAGCTGCGAAAGGGACCGTCTCGCGGGGTCGTGAGCGGGGGTGGGGTTACCAAAGGACCGGATTCCGGTGTATGTTTGAATGGCGCAGACAAGCTCCCGAGAGATGATCGTCACTGATCGGTATTTGGGTGCAAGAGGCGTGATTTGGAACACGGGATGCTTCGAACGTGATTTCGGGGTTCAGAAGAAGGTCGTTCAAAGTCGGTTTTTGGCTGCCAACTCTGCCTCAAGTCAATCTGAGCAAGGAATTGCATGGACGCGACCATCGACTGTGTTTCCGCTATGTCTAACAACAACAGATCAATAGCACACATAGCCGGCGTCGGAATCTCGTTGTCGGAAACAGAATCAAACGCGAGCATTGAGAGCCTTGCTGTCTCAGCAAGCACCAAAGCACTCTTGGACGCCGGAATCACTTACGCGCAAATAGATCTTAGCATAGCGACGTTTCTGAGTGAGCCAGAGTTTCGCATTCCAAAGAGCTGTTTTCGAGCGTTTGGCAATCAGAAAGCTGCTGTGACGGAAGTCGAAAACCACGCGGCGCTGGTCATGGCAGCGTCATGCGTGCGCTCCCAGCAGGCGGAATGTGTGTTGCTTGTTGGTGTTGATTTGGTGAGATGGCTCCCGTGCCCTGTTGCGAGATCTGCATGCTGACCTGCTAAACAGAAGGCATCAGCTCGTGCCAGGATTACCAAACTCGTAAGTCGAGCAGATTCTCCCGTAGAGAGACCTGTCAACAACGAGAAATACTGACAAGCTTCAGCCAGCCGTGATCGCCATGGTCATCGTATCCGACCTCTTTTTAACCGCTCACGCATACTTGAAGGACTCTGCAGCCCGTATACTGGCATGCGTTCTTGCGACGGGGAAGGACGCAAGAGCCCCGGTTCAGGCTGCTCTGAGACGGGAACAACTAGAGGCCAAAGACATGCAAATAGTCGAGATCCAAGGGCAGCTTTCGGCAACAAGCGCAAGGCGTGAGCTCCTTGCGAACAAGGAATTCGAGTATTCGGCCAAGCAGTCGCCGACCAGCTTAGAGCCGCTCAAAGACCTCGGCGCATTGGGAATGGCTGGGCTATGTGGATTTGGTAATTGCTCTGTTCCTTATGGCAAAGAATCATCAGGCTGACAGTTTCCGATAGTCTGGCGACTGAGAGGATGGACGAAAGAGCCACACGCTCGCTTGCAAAACGCCCTTCAGTACACTCACAGCCCAGACGGGTCGGCTGTCGTCATTATCCTTTGTCGCTCAGAAGGTCAACCAGCCCCGAGCCATGAAAAAGTGAGACATCTACGCGATGGCAGAGAGCGGCTTGGATACAATCCGGCAGAGGAGACGCGTGGAATCAGCCTCGAAGACCTCGAAGGCGTGAGATCACGTGAGGGGGACAGAATGCTGCCAGAGCATTTCGGGCAGTCGAAGCAATTCAGTCTTTCAGCTAGGGGTGGAGACCGCGCGGCATTGGCGAGGCTATAGGGCGATGTAGAAATTGGACAGTTCAAAATTCTCTTCCAGGAGGGAATCCTAGTGCTTGCATCATCGTACGCGTAAAGGGGCGGACCCGGGGCCGCGGTGGTGGAGTTGGAACGGCCCGTCGAGTCCAAACAACCCGCAGCGATCTCATCGGATCCCATGTCGACTTCATGGTACGTTCAGGACATCAACAGTTCACTCCCATTTGGTTCTTCCTCAACGCGCGGGACGATGCGGCTGAGGCTGCAGATTTTCGTACTCGCTTCTGCAATATGCGTGTTCTTCGGATTATACTCGCTTCTCATTCGGCGCTCCCACCACGCCGCCGAAATCCTTCGGCTTGAGCACGAGTATCTGGATTGGGATTTTGTTGATACGCCTGAGGAGATCGCTTGCCAGGAAGGCGGCAACAATACGGACAAGTGGTCACAAATACCTTTTGTGGTGCACTTCGTTCTTGTCGCAGAACACGATCGGGGCGCGGAGTTGGAGTTCTACCAATATCTTGCAATCAAAGCTGCTTTGCTACGAATACAGCCCGAGCGTATCAAGGTACACACGTATGCTCTAAATGAAGAGAATGAATGGTGGCAACTCATCCAGCACCGGGTAGAGCTCGTCATTCACACTCGACGTGAAACGCTCATCACCACCGATGGTGTCATCCACAAGCTTCGGCTACCTCACCAGACGGACATTCTTCGCCTTGAAGTCCTGCACTCGAGAGGCGGAATTTACCTTGACACGGACGTCTACGCCTTGCAGTCTTTCTCTCCCCTGCTCACCTCATCTAGAGATGTCCTTATGGGCTACGAAGGCGGCAGTCGCAGCGGTCTTGGCAACGCCGTGATCGTGGCGCGGGCTGCGAGTACTTTCATTTCCAGATGGCTCGAGGCGTATCGGAAGAGCTTTGACGACAGACCGCAGATGTGGAATCATCACTCCGTTATGGTGCCCGCCCAGCTGGCTCACGATTTCCCGGACACCATCTGTACGCTCTCGCCTGCGGCGTTCTTCTGGCCCACATGGAGCAGAGAGCACATTGAGTCAATGCATCGGCCTCTGTCCGTTGACGCGCCCGACTTGGCTGAGATCAAGCGTAACATCTCTCAGTGGCAGGGCGCCATGTTTCCTAACCAGCTCGCCTACCACGCCTGGGGTAACCTCGCTCGCGAGAGGTTTCTGAGACAGCTGAGTCCGGACACGCTCCTCAATGTCGAGACGAAGTTCAATATCTTGCTGCGGGAAATTTATGAGACCAGCGTATGAGCGCCGATGCACTCAATACTGGAACCTGAAGTCCAGTCTCTTGTTGCCATCCTTTTCTCTTTCCTCCTGATCCGCTTGGTACGCGACCTTGTCCACGCTGCTCAGGGCTTCCCAGTCCTTCGCTTTTCGCCTGTTGAGCCAGCGCAGGTACTCCCTCTGCACGACAAAAGTCGCAAGCGACAGCGCGCAGATCGAGATGAGGATTTTGTTGCCGCGGTAATAGTAAGGCTGGTCGTCCTTGCGGTAAAGCTCTGAAAGCAGTGTCAGCAAGCATTGGTCATTCATGGAAGAGCATGGCATATCAGATTGGTGTTGAGGGTGGCGTTACAACGCTCTCGTCTATCCAAGGTGACCTACGCCTTCCAAACACCTCTTGAGCATCTCAGAGCTCCAGAGGCAAAATAGCGTGCTACCATCGCCTTCATGCCACTGAGAAGCAATTTTCGCCCTGAGACGGTCACGAACACCAAGGTTCGGAAAAGCGTCGCCGGGTGCGAGAGCAAAAGGAGATTCGATGAGACAGGACTTACGAGAAGAGATCACTGAGCCCACTTGTACAATCACGTTGTAGGTCGCGGCGGTAATGGCGCGTTTCTTGACGTCGAAGCTGTTCTCGCTGATCCAGGCGGAGACAATGGGATGGAAGTACGGGTCTGCGGTCACTTCATTAGCCCCAGACAGTCTACGAAAAGGGAGCGTCACTCACATCCTGAGATCATTGTCGTGATGGTGAAACGGCCCCATTCATGCCCGCCTGCAGGAAGCTTGAGTAGTGCGATGAGAAGCGGCAAACACCAGAACTCGCCAATGATGCAGTGAAATGTCCGTTCCATGAAGTAGTTGCTGCTGAACGCGAGCGCCAGCATCAGGACGATCTGCAATCCCGCCGAGGGGATGGACAACATATTGCTGTCGAAAGTGCTGAAGCCGATACGCTTAAGCGTGAGCGACAAATACGCTTGAACCGGTGATGCCGGGATGTATGCCACCAGACCGACGAAATACAGACCCCACATTGAAGAGTCTTTCCAAGTGTTTATCACGTCCCGGAACGTGGCTGGCTCTTTCAAGGCTGTGATGCCCTTCGCGGGGTCGTCGCGCAGGATACGGTTGATCATGATCACTTCTTCGTGCTCGTTGTACCAGGACTTCCGCCATAGCACGCCCTTCGTGCGTGTCGGGCTGTACGGCAGGTAGATGTAGCTGACGGCACCAATGAGGAAAGTCAAGAGACCCTCGAGCTAAGAAAACTAAGTCAGCGGCATCGATATCTGGACCAAGATTACTTACTAAGAACAACCAGAACCATCCGGGTCTTCCAGCAATGCCCCGCATTTCAAGGATACCAGCAGCAAGCAGCGAAGAGATGACGCGGGCAATGTTCAGAGTCGACCAAAATGCAGCCAACCGGACCGACAGCTCTTTCGATGTGTAGAAGTAGGTGGCAAACAAGATGGTACCCGGTATGAAGCCGCCCTCGCATGCTCCAATCAAGGCACGGGTGATATAAAAGCCAGTACGGCCAGTCATAAATGCTTGAGCCCAAGAGACCGTGGACCACATTACCATAAGCAAAGGAAGGACTTCCTTGAAGCCGAATCTCTTCACGATTATCGATACAGGGAATTCCGCGGATAAGAATGAAATGAGCTGTATTGTTAATCCGTTGTTGTAGTCGTTTGAGTCAAGGCCGAGGTCGTCAAGGAGGTTGTCAGTGAGGGCGTTGCTCAGGTTCCCGCGGTCCAGCTGCAGACCAAAGAACATGAGGCAAAGCCACGTCATCAAACGGATGTCAGTCTTGAGAACAACGCGTGCCTCTTCCTTTGGAGTCCATGTTGCCTCGGGATCCCAGCGGTGAGCGCCTTCGTACGACTCGTGGGGCTTGAGCGGGATGTGGTCGCGACCGACCTCACCAGCAACGTCTTTGTGAATGCTCGTTGTCCGCACGAGTTCTCCTTTCGGTGCCGGAGCGAGTGTATCCATGGTAGAGAACGTCGAGCCCGCGGCCAGTCAAAGATGCGAGCTCACCGTGGAAAAGGCCGATTTTGAAGGTCTGGGGGCGATGGTAGTACGCTATAAGCCACCCGCTGTTGAAGAATCCGTGGGATGCAAGTTCTCAGTGAAAAGCTCCAGTCTTGAAGGTCCAGAGAAGTTGGTAGCACGCTACTAAAGATTCCTAGATACCGAGACAGGAGAAATAGCACGGGTGCTTCAGGGCGTGGACTCCGAAATTGGCACCGGCACTTGCTGCTATTACCCTAGCAAAGCGCCCAGCGTGCCTACAGAGTTCCAGATCGGCGGTGAAATGTTCGTCGTTCGAGAACAAAAGTGAGTCCGAAAAAGGCAAAATGGGTAGCGCTGATCCGCTGCCGTCCTTATATTACTTCACAAACATCTTTCGTCCCGCTTCCAGACCGTGCCTGAACAATGTGCCAGCTCGACCTCGGTTCGTGGTTGATATTGACCGCCAACCATTCAAGCATCTCGTGACTGATCTCATCCGGGCGGATTATTGCGAATACTCGCTTGCTGCGTGGCTAATCCACGTAGCGTGGATGTCGTGATGGCTATCCTTCGGCATTGACCCCACATTCGGGTGGGGCCCGATGGAACGTGGCTGTCTGGCCAAGGAACAACCACTGCGCGACCCCTCACGGCCATTGTAACAGATGATCAGAGTTCTCGCTACCTGATGCAAACTCGTGGTCTGTTGCACGAGGTAATAGCAATGACTCGCGAATGTGACCCGAGGCCCAACGTGTCTTGGGCCGCGTGGCTGCGAAATCGCTGCTGTCAGCCGAAGAGTATTCCTCTTTTCTCTAGACACCTACGCGGCGACCATCTCAAAATATCGGCGACTCGCAGCACAAATCATGCCTATCTCGACTGCTGTCAGCGAGGGTCCTGTTGGGGTCGACTTTGAAGTCGCCCGCACCAAGCTTGACAAGCCACTGGCGTACTCTGGCTTGCTAGACTCTTACACTCAAAGCGACCTGACGCCCGTCATCGGCACCGAGTTTGAAGGACTTCAGATTGCCGACATCCTAGCATCGAACAATGAGAGTCTTGTTCGTGATCTGGCCATCACCATCTCACAGCGTGGCGTTGTGTTCCTCCGGGACCAAGATGTGACTCCCGTGCAGATGCGTGAGTTGATGGAGAGGATTACCAAACAAGCCGGCTCTGTACGATACCCTTCCGTGGTGAGAATATTCCATGCTGACATCCTAATTACCAGCCGGACTCATCCACTCTCCACGTGCATCCTCTTACGGAAGAAGGCAGTGAGCTCGGCGACCAGATCAGTGTGATCAGCTCCGAGAAGCAAAAGAAGGGCGGCGGACTTACACACCAGCTCAGCGATACAAGCCGATATGCCAGCGTTGGATGGCACTCCGACATCACGTTTGAGAATGTGACCTCGGACTACGCCATGCTAAAAATCCACACTCTCCCGAAGACAGGCGGTGACACGGTGAGTTGGGCTGGGAAATCGTAGGCAAGGAAATCTTGTCGCTGATTCAAGCGTAGCTCTGGGCATCTGGCTATGAGGTCTACGACCGTTTGTCGCCGTCGATGGCCGCTTACCTGGAGACTCTCAGCGCCAGGCACGATGCGAAGTTCTTCCACGAGGAAGCCGAGCGATTGGGCAACCCTCTGCGAACCACGCCTAGAGGATCACCACTGAACCACGGCTCTGCTCTCGAAGCTGTTCACCCTGTGATTCGTACCAACCGTGAGTGTAGCAGCATCCTCTAAACTGGAGATAGTACTGACATCTACGCGTAGCTGTGACGGGCTGGAAGAGCGTCTTCGTCAACAAGGGCTTCACACGTCGCATTCTGGGCGTCACCAAGGACGAATCAGACTTGCTGCTGCAATATCTTTTCAACGTAAATAGAATTCGCACCTACCACAACCAGGACTCGGCTGACCTATAACAGCTTTTGACCCAAAACCACGACGCGCAAGTCCGCTTCAAGTGGAGGAAGAACGATCTGGCCATCTGGGACAACCGGTCCACCAGCCACTGTGCGACGTATGACTATGGCGCTGCGAGAGCGGGTGATCGCGTGTGTTCGCTGGGAGAGAAGCCTTACTTTGACCCTAGGTCGAGGTCGAGGAGAAAGGCATTGGCAGATGGCGCTCAGATTTGATGACTCACAAAAACGTTGGACGATATAGAACCACTTCAATTGAACAAGCGTGAGATTTCTCTCAGTGACATTTCCAAATTTCTAGACTAAACAAATGCCTGGAAGGTCGAAGCGCGGGGCGTGCGTGTCCCGGTGTCTCCACGTGGGTGTGGCTGTGGGGCAAGACGCTAAAATGCGAAGACTCCACGGTGGACTGACTGGGACAACGCCGAAGGGCCTTTCGTTGAGTAATGTGGAAGAAATCATAAAGTGCCCGGCCGAACCTTTCACCTATGACATGCTGCTACGGCCGTTAGTCAGGATTGGTGTGACCGTGATATAAACCTCACTGCTCCCTGAACCTCTCCAACATCCTCCACCTCCAACCCATGCCACCACCCAACATGTCCGCCACCACCCTCACCATGGATTCCAAATTCCCCTTGCCTTCCGGTCAGGGCAGCATCCCCCTGCTAGGCCTCGGCGTCATGTCCTCCAACTGCGAAGCGTCCGTCATCGCCGCCCTCTCCGCCGGCTACCGCCACATCGACACGGCACAGATCTACTTCAACGAGCGCGAGACCGGGTCGGCCGTAACCAAGTTCCTGGCGCAGCACCCCGAAGTCTCGCGCGAAGACATCTTCGTGACCTCCAAGTTGTGGGAAACCGACTTCTCGCGCCCGGACATGCCCGCCGACTTCGAGGCGATGTGCACCAAAGGCCCCTGGCCCTTGAACTCGCGCGACGCAGGCCACACGACTTTCTCCGCCGCGGGCGCGCTCGCGGGTCTCGAGCGCAGTCTCGCGACCTCGGGGCTGGAGTACTTCGACCTCTACCTGCTGCACAACCCACGCCCCGACCCTGAGGCGAGGCTGGGCGCGTGGCTGGGTCTGCAGCAGGCGCAGAAAGCCGGCAAAGTGCGGGCGATCGGCGTGAGCAACTGGGCGCCGAAGCACTTCGACATGCTGGCCGCGAGCGAGGGCGTCGACACGATGCCCGCGGTGAACCAGATCGAGGTGCACCCGTGGAACCAGCAGCGGGCGATCCGGGCGTACTGCCGCGAGAAGGGGATCGTGGTGGTCGCATACTCGCCGCTGACGCAGGGGAAGCGTCTGGGCGACGAGACGATCGCGCGGATTGCGCAGAAGGTGGGCAAGACGCCAGCACAGGTCGTGCTGCGGTGGTGTCTGCAGATGGGCGTGAGCATTATCCCAAAGACAGATCGGGAGGCGCGTTTGAAGGAGAACATGGGGATCTTCGGCTGGGAGCTTGATAGTGAGGATTTGGCTGCTATTGAGAAATTGGATGAGGGTCAGGAGGGAAACTTGGGCGAGTGGGATCCTTTCGCTTGGGAGTAGACTGGATGGTCAATAAATTCTGCGTTGTCGCAAAGCATGATTATCAAGGACTTCATCCTTGAGCCAAAAGCGATATTGAGCAAAAAGCACTTTTTGCATAGCAACATTATTGCATGATCCGTCCAATAACCTACATATCCGCCCTCCCCCATCCAAACCCCGCGCCATAAAAGAAATTCAGCCCGCTCTCGTCAACGTCCGGCCACTGCAGGATCGGCACACCCCCATTAGTGATACTCGTCTGCTCGCACCACGCATTGTAGTCATTGATCTCCGCCGCCGCCTCAGGGCCCGCCTGTGCCGAGGGGTCGAAAGCCGTATCTTCTTCCTGCAAGTGCGGCCAGCTCAGCTTGAGCGTGATGTCCCGGCAGTTCGAGCTGTTGGGACACAGATCGACCATGGCCTCCATGATGGAAATCGAGGCACGGATTTGCGTGCGCCAGTCGGGCGCGAGGGAGTGCTGGGGCATTTGGCGGAGGCAGTGGAGGGGAATGAGGGTTGCATGGAAGAGGAAGTATCTTTGGTGGGTGTATGGTCAGTTTTTGTTCTGCTGATTCGGGGCGAGGTTGGATTGAGGGCAACTTACAAGACATACCACGAGTCGAGTCTGGCGTGGGATCTTGTCGTCCAGTACTCTTCGATGGACAGGATGGTTTCCTTCGCAGCGTCCAGACATTTGAACACGGCCAGGGTCTCAGTGCTCGAGGAAACCCACTCGCCTTGCGATGGCGGAGTCAGAGCCCAGCGGATCAGGAAGGGTCGGTACATGACGATGCGCAAGTTGCGGTAGCGCCATTTCGTGATTCCCAGGCCAAGTGCGTATTTGGATCCTGCCGGAGGATAGACTGCGTAGTACGGTGGCGTCTGCGCCAACCAGGCTCCGATGTTTTCGTCGTCCATGGCGATAAGTTCCGCGGCGGTTGGGAACGGTCTGCCGATGAGGCGTGTGTAAATGCCCATTGTCTTCAGATGGTATAATGACTGGACCCGCAAATACGTGTACAGCGTCAAGCCTTCAATTTCGGGCGGAGAAGTGGTTGAGTCTGAGAGTATGTCCTGCGAGGCGAAAGTTAGAACAGGTTTCAGCGATCAAGCAGGCTTCACTTACCTCTTCATGCACGTTCTTGGGTAAAGCAATCTCTGTACCAGCTCGAGGCCAGTTCAACGGCCTACCGTATGATACAGTGGCTCCGACGTCAAGGACACAAATCGTCCACCAGACACGCCGCCGCAGCTCTACTTGCAACGGCGAGATATGTCCCTCTTGATAATCCTTGTGAAGTCCAAGTCCGATCGCGAGTCGCAGCGCTATACCACTGTAGTTGTAGCCGGTATTAGGCTTATTACGCTTTTGCAAGTACGTAGCTGACAGAGCAAAAGCCTGGACGAGCGTCAAATTACCGGCTTCCAGGTTGTTAGCGAACAAGCTTTTCTGCGCCTCTTGGAAGATAGACAAGTCGGTTGCATCAGCGCAATTACTACTAGCGAACGACCCAAGAGCGGCGACGATATTTGCCAGCATGATCCATTTGTGATTGTCGCCTCGGGGGAGACTGTTGATATACTGTGCTCGGAAAGTGGGCTCGTGGACGATAGGAAAGGTCGGGTGGTAGAATGTAAAGAAGGCATCAAACAGATTCTCAACAGCCACTCGTGTCAACATAGTCCGAGTCTGATATAGCTGAGATTGATCCAACCGCTGCTGGAACAAGGAGTCGAATTGTTGAGAGCGTGCCCTTTGATGGGTTCCGTTTCCGTCGTTGTCGGCTGAGAGTACTTGGCGCAGTAGTGCAGCTCCAGAGACGGCACCAAGATAGCCTCTGCGTTCACCGACGGTCAGAGAAGCCATCCCATCCATTACAGCTTGCGGGAAACCATCGCCTCCAGCATGCTGCGACCATGAAGATTCCTGTTCGTCCCACTCGAAGTCGTCGGCTGTGGCAGGGTCAAGATCGAAAGCTCCCTCTGGCGAAGCATGACTGGCCGCTAGACCTAGGGGCGTATCGTCAAAGCTGAAGTCCGTGCCAAAAGCCTGTTGAGGATGCAGCGTCGACTGCGACGCGGGAGTGGGTGCCATCTGGGTGGAAGCGGGCGTTTCGGTCAAAGGGTTCACAGAGGGCGTCGCACTGGCATTAGCGGCCGGGGCTTCCTCTACGGGCCTCAGAGTCGGTGCTTCCATCATTTTGGCGAGCTGCTCCGGCGTGAAGCGACTCCTTAGTAAAGCCTCAGCCTTCTCCAGCCTCGCTTCCAAGATGGTAAGCTGCCTAATTGGTGGGTCAGCAACTGAGAAGACACTGATGTGAATGAAGACAAAGCATACTTGCGAGTCAGGCGTGTTTTGCTGTGTTTGTCGTAGAGACAGTGCCGTCTGTATCTTTGACAGACAGCGCAGACCGGTATGGTGCCGTCGCATTGGACTCTGCGGCGACGGCATTCTCGGCACGCCCTGGGATCGTCCGCCTGCTGAGGCTGCTGGACGCCCGGCGTCGATCCGGATGTACGACGAACGTCCATATTGTGAGATGGTGAGTACCTTCGTCCAAGTGGACGTCGTTACCATTTATTCCATGGAAGGTTGGTTGATGTCCCGTGGACGAACGGGGACTTGGTGAAAGCCGGAGAGGTGCAGTTGCGCCGCGCCTCTCCACACTCCGCGTGCCTAGACTTTGCTGAGCCCTATGTCAGCCTACCACTCAGATCTCTCGCGTTCCCGAAGGATCACTTGCATGTGGTAGCGGCACATAACCCGAATCTAGATCCTGGCAAAGTATCTCCGAATGCCGATATTGGGAGCTTCAAACTGTGCAAGACATTGGTTCTTTGGAAAGATGAGGACTGTGTTTGACTTTGATAAAGATATCACTAATTGCATGCTAATCTCCCAGATTCTATGATTTACTATCTGAGTATGAGTATAGGGAGACCGATGTCCTGTTCTCACGGTAACGCGTCCCTTCATCCAGACCATGCGTGATGGTAGGAGCCTAGCGATCTAGTCAGCAATGCGAGAAATACTACAATGCATGGAACGACTCACCCTTCAGCAGATGCCTCACAGGCTCAGACTTCAAATCATACCCATGCGCTCCAAAGCAGTCCAGCTGAGCCTCAGTGAAGCTCGTTGGAAGGTCAACACCGCCGATGTACTTTAGGTATTCGAGAGTCCCGCTCAAACACGGCACGCGCGCGTCGCTCTCGATACTGCGGAGCACAATCTTCTTGAGCGCCGGCTGACACCTCTTGACGTCCTGAGCGATCTGTGGCCTGCAAAGAAGCGGCGTCTGAGGGCTTTCTGTGTATGATGCGTGCAGCATGTCGAGAAGGGAGTCGGACTTGATGATGCAGCCAGCGCGCCAGATCTCCAACACGCGCGGGATGTCGATGCCCCAATTCTGGTTCATGCTTTCGCGCTCGAGGACATCGAGGCCCTGGACGAAGCACAGGAGGGTCGTGCCGTATACTGCCTCTGCTAGCTCTTGGAGGACCGTGGATCGCTCGGCGCCGGTCACTCTCTCCCGCTTCGGTGGGGTAATATCGAGAGACGTGTTGATAAAAAGTCTTTGCTCTACTTGAGATGATGCAATTCGGAGGTAGTGGGCAGCGGTCAAACTGGGCGCAGGCACGTGTGACTCGACTGACTGGACGTTTGCCCAAGAGCCTGTGCCTTCTGAGTCGTTGGCGTCTTGGACCACGGCGTCTCGGATGTCGTGAAGCATGTATCCGGCACCGGATGGGCTTCTGGTCCTACATATTGAGCCGCTGATCTCAACGAGGAAGTTACCTTTCTGCGCAGCGAAAGTCAGCAACAGTCATAAGGGAATAATAAGTCAGACATACTAATCCGCCTTTAGCATTCCAAGAATCGAAAACGGCACCGATCTCCTCGCCATCCATGCCCAAAGTCTGGTCCATGATCTCCCATGCCTCACAGAGCGCAGACATGACTCCGTGCTCTATACCGTTGTGGATCATCTTGACAAAGTGACCGCTGCCTCCTGTGCCGATGTTGGCCACGCAAGGGCGGCCTTGATCGTCCCTAGCAGCCATCCGGGTCAACATAGGCAGAACCATGTCGACCGCCCACTTCTCGCCGCCGGGCATCATCGACGGGCCATTGCGGGCACCATAGCTGCCACCAGAGACTCCGAGACCGATGTAGGCAACGCCGTACTTGCTCATGATCTTCTGTCTCGCTTGTGTGACCTTCCAATTCTCGTTCGAAGCATCGATCACGATATCTCCCTTTGTAACGTATTTCTCGAGTGTCTTGACAACAGAGTCGCCAGGGCGGCCATTGGGGAGACTGAAGATGAAGACTTTGAGAGACCCTAGGCTCTCGCAGAGGCTGTCGTAGTCTTTGCAGATGCTGATGCGGGAGGAAAGACCTGCGGCTTCGGCGGCAGCTGCTGTCTTTTGGAGGTTCGATTCGCAGATGTCGTGGACGGATACTTCTACGCCGTTATCTGCAAGAAGGAGAGCGAGGGCTCCTCCCATGGTGCCTGCACCAATGACGCCGGCCTGCCAGTCATCGTTTTGTCAGCACATTTTTCCTTATCCAGCCGCAGATGGTGTGAGCCCACCTTTGTGATGTCCATCTTGTGACAATGTTCGTGCCGTGCGATAATAGGTTGTGCTTTGTAATGACTAATGATTGCTTAGATGGTGGTACTCCTAGAGGGGATGGCAAGGAACGAGGACCACATAGATATATCAATCGACGGTCCCACTTCGACAAATGAGCAGCGGTATCAGTCCAGTCGACAGTCACTCTGTACGATATCCATCACGGCGGCTCACATAATCGCGCATAACCTCACATGGCCGTCGCGTCCAGGTGGACAGTCGGCTCTCTGTGTAAAAAGAGCATATCCTCAGGCCTCACATGACCGTTGCGTCCAGGTTGACAGTCGGCTGTGTGTGAGAAGCAAACGTAACCTCAGGCCTCACATGACCGTCATGTCCAGGTTGACAGTCGGCTCTCCATGTGCAAACAGCACAGCCTCGAGCCATATTGACTTTGTGCTCGACATGTTTCATGGCCGTTGTACCAAGTCGACTGTCGGCTCTTCCACGTGAATACAGCAGACTCCCCGCCAAATCTGCTGCCGCCCGACTTACGGTGTTGGGATCCACGGATATCACTCCAGGCTGACAGTCCGCTCTCCGTACGAACGCACGCCAGCATACCGCGAAACGGGCCATGTGCTCCAGATTCTCCGCGGTTGTAACCCCGGATTGATAGTCGAATCTCCAGACGATAGCAGTGAGCCCCGCGCCACGCCGACAATAGTCCCAGGAAGCAGCGACTAGAGCCCCAGGTCGACAGTCGGCTCTCCACAGTGACACGTGCCGGACGCGCTACAGGGTCGAGACTGTGGTTCTCCATGACCGTAACCCCAGGTCGACAGTCATCTTTGAGCACATGTTCACAACGCCCTGCCGTGGGGCTCCACAGAGGCCCGGCGAGATAGTCAGCTCTGGCGAACGACAATTAGACCGAGCGCCGGGAGACGAGCCGGATTTGCTCTTCAACGCACGGAGTGTCCGGTCTGTAGCCGGACGGTGGAGGTGCAAAAGTGAGCAGAGTTAGTCGACATCCGACCTCTTGGCCTTGGCTGCGGTCGTCGAGGTTTGGCTGAGGGCGGCCGGGCGGGATGGCTGGCGGACCGTGCAGCCGCGACGAAGGGCGCTGATAGGCGGCGCACTCTCAGCCCCCCACCGCGGAATGGCCTGCAGGCTCTGGCGGCTAAGCTGGCTCAGGCAAGACGTGGAGATCACCAAGACCGCCGCCCAGCTGGCACAGACTCCTTGTCTACAGCCAAGTCACCTTGGTCCTCCAAGCCCTCACTACTCAACCCTCACTCTTGCCATGTGCCACGCTCATGGCAAGGTGCGGGCGTGCCCATGGGTAACCCCAGAGTCTCCAACTCTCCCGCGCTCACTCCGCTATATATGTGTGGAGGCCCCAGACTCCCCAGGTAGGTATTCCACTCTCATCCAGTCTTCGTCTTCTCCAGCTCGAAGTGATACCTTGAGGTGCTATCTGGAGTCACCATGAACGCCGACAACATCTCCAAGATGGAGAAGACCGCCGACCACACCGAGATCGCCGCAGACATGCCCGCCGTCTCTGGAGCAGCAGGATGGGCACCGGAGCACCGTGCCCGCGTGGAAAAGAGCATGAAGCGCAAGCTGGACGCCCGTTGCTCGCTCTTCGTTCTCATTTACATCATGAACTATCTCGACCGCAACAACATCGCCGCTGCCAGGCTCCGAGGTCTCGAGGAGGACCTGAACCTCAACCAGTCGCAATACCAGACCTGTCTCAGTATTCTCTACGTCGGTTACATTCTGATGCAGGTCCCGTCAAACATCTTCATGAACAGGATCCAGAGGCCCTCGCTTTACATCGGCGCGGTGATGATGGTCTGGGGTATGGTCTCGACCTTGTCCGGCAACACCCACAACTTCTCTGGCATGGTCGCCACTCGTTTCTTCCTCGGATTTGTGGAGGCTGCATTCTTGCCCGGTGCCCTCCTCATCCTGTCCAAGTGGTACACGCGCCGCGAGCTCACTACCAGGAACGCTATCCTTTTCTGCGGAAACCTCATCTCCAACGCCTTCTCTGCCCTGATCGCTGCTGGTGTGCTCTCGAACATGCAGGGTGTCCTTGGGCACGCTGCCTGGCGCTGGCTGTTCTGGAGTAAGTTTCCATTTTCCAACGAGGCCGACTCTCACTGACAAATAGCATAGTTGAAGGTGCTGCCACCATGGCCATTGCCATCGCGGCTGTATTCATCCTCCCGGATCTTCCTCACAATACCCGCGGCTTCACCGCCGAGGAACTGGAGGTTGCCCAGCTCCGCATGACAGAGGACGTCGGTCTTGCCGATGTCGACCCTGAGGGTCTCGGTACCTTCGGCGGTCTGTTCATGGCTTTGAAGGATATCAAGGTGTACATTATGTGCATTGTGTTCGCCCTTTACGTCGTTGGTCTGTCTTTCAACGCATACTTCGTGAGTCCATCCTTTTCCCATACGCTGCCGCTTCCTGACTAACGCGATCTCCCAGCCCTCCCTCACCAAGACTCTCGGCTTTGGCTACGTGCCGACTCTGCTCATGAGCTCGCCGCCCTGGGTGTTCTCTTGCTTGATCTCTGTATTCGTCGCATGGAGCTCCGATCGCCACCAGGAGAAGGTCAGTCGCGTCGTTGTCAACGCCATCATACTTCGCTAACGTGAATACTCAGTTCTGGCACATTGTCTCTCCCATCTGCATGGGCCTCGTCGGATTCGTGATCAGTATCGCGACGACAAACACCGCCGCCCGCTACGTCGCCCTCTTCCTCCAAGCAGGTTCCTACGCTGGGTGAGTCGAAATTCTTAACCAACTCGTTGTCCCTCAAGCAACCTCACTAATACCAACCCTAGCTTCATCGTCTTCTATTCCTGGATCAGCTCCTCCTTCCCGCGACCCCCCGCCAAGCGCGCCGTCGCCATCGCCCTGATCAACGCCTTCAGCCAAGTCGGCAACATCGCGGGCTCCTACGTCTGGTTCGACGAAGCGAACGCCTACCGCAAGAGCTACGGCATCGTGGCCGCCATGTTCGGCGCGACCATCATCGGCTCGTTGGGTTTCAAATTCATGCTCACGCGCCTGAACAAGGAGCTCGCGCTGCGCGAAGCGGAACCCGAGGTGGAAGAACAGGACAGCGCTGACGAGAAGCTGAAGCTGAGCAAGGGCTTCCGCTACTTGGTCTGAGGCGCGGCGCCGCCGCCAGCAGGGCCCATAGATACAGACGACGACAAATGCGCAAACAGTCCCGCCTCTTCATCCCCCGCCGTCTCAAACTCTGTGCGAATGTCTTCCGCTTCCTTCTCAACGTCCACTTTCAGGCCGGCGCGCAGCCGCCGCGTCGTGTACTCGACGCGCTCGAGGATCTGGCGCAGGCGCAGGCGCTCGGCGGCTTTGCGGTCCGGCAGGCTGAGGGCCTTCAGTGCCGCGATGCCGGCGGCGACGAGCGTGTTGACGCCGGCCAGGACGGAGATCATGTTGTTTGTGACGCCCATCTGCGCGCCGATGGACTGTAGTCGTTGCGTCAGCGACTAGGTACGGTTCAACGGGACTCGATTCCTTACGATCGACAAGCAAAACACGATCTGCGCCGTGACGAGCACGGCGAAGATCAGAGCGGTAATCCAGAACCAAAGCTTTGCGTTGTGTTCTTGCGCGACGGTGTGCTGGTACAAGCTGCGGGCGTTGGATCGTTTCGGCAGAGGCGCGTCGATGTCGCCCACGAGGGTCTGGTAGAGTCGGAGCTGAGAGGGGGGTCTGATCGTGTCCGTCGGAGATGTGACGGACACGACCGGTTCGTTGACTTTGACTGGAGTGTAAGACATCGTCGCTTCTTTGGACGACATGGACTTGTGCTAGGAGTATTGTGCGCTTACTACTGGGGTTTAGGTAAGGCTTGCACCGCCGGTCGAGGAGAAGATAGACACATATATCTACCGCAGAAGTAGCATGACAGTCCAGACGCCTATAGTACTCCATGGTGGCGTACCAAAGTGCGGCCTCACCGCGAGGCTACAACTGCAAGCGTGGCACGACCGCCCATCCATGACTTCCAGCATCCTCTCAACTCCATCTACCAGTCCATCGTCCAGCCAAGCCGGTGGCGCAGGCCTGGGGACGAGAAGCGCCGCGTGGCAGCCGCATTGTCAAAAACAGCTTAGATACACTGTGTGCTGTCCCACAATCGATGCTATTGGCCTTTCAGTATCGGCTCCGCGGTCGTGACTGATCATATACCAAACTATGTGATGTACTTCTCGGGCGATGCTTGCATTCCGCTATCCTATAGCGCTTGAGCTTAGCTCTATCTTACTCGAGCTTAGCTGAAACAAGTGAATGGTCTTGGTCAGACGCTGGTCAGCAGATGAGTCGTGGAGCTGGTTGCGGGCGTTCGTCAGGCCATGCCGCGGCGGTGCAGCAGGATCGCGTACTCCGAACACTTCGAACTCGAGTGAGACTGGTGGCTGGGGATGAGTGGTTTCCTTGGCGAAGCGATGCTAGCCCGTGTGTTGTTTTGCGGCTGCAGGTCGGTGTGGGAGGTGGCGTGATACGATGGTCAGCCGCGTAGAGCTCAGCTTCACAACTTATTCTGCCGGTGGCTGGGGCTGGGCAGGAGCGCAGTAATAGTGAGCGAAGATTGCAGCATCCAAGGAACTGTTACGGTAATGGGGTCTAGATTTCAAGCTGTCGATCCCCCTTTTGTTATGCAATCTGCGAGCACGAGCAACCACCTCTGTTTAGACACGCCATGGTCGTCTAACGCCTACAAACTTCTGATGAGTAATTAGACGACCACGACGTGTTTGACTTCAGCTAATACATAGGCTCTGCGGATAGATGATCAATTTCCATAGACTAAAAAGAAAAGGGAGTTCGTCAGAGTTTCTTAATTCCTCGGTGAAAAGCATATCTAGATACAGTCATCTTGCCACGAGAGTACACAGACCTTCTGTTCGCGAATGAGCAATGGAGTCCTGATTGACCGCGTTGTGCTACTGCAGAAACCCAATTATCCACATTTGGGCCTGGACCAGAGCAGGAACTTGGATTTATGCGTCTTTACACTCTCTCTGCGCCTCACTTGCGCTTTGATTCAGTATTTAGACTCGAGATCAGCATGAACCAGGATAGCCTTTTCCGCACCTCAAGTTGATCGGCCCAATCCAACAAGGAATTATCGTAAACGAAGCAGAACTCTAGTAAATCCACGCGCACAGATTGAGGCTATATCATCATGCTCACTTCAGCCTGCCTCGCCCCATCGATTGAAATCGAAGTCAGAATCAGAGTCACATAGGCGTCCCATACGCCCTCCGAGCTCAGGTAAGTACGCCAGATTTATCTTGATGGCTGATTCCGAACGCTCCGCTCCTCGCTCACGGACTGGAAAGAGAGAATTCAAGTCAGGTAGCCAAGCACCGTCCGGCCGTCGACCGACGTACGCTTCCCCGACGAGGTAATTGTCTCCTTCCCAGTCCTCTCCAATCACCACGGGTAGGGGGCAGTGCTCAATCTCGTAGATTTCTTGTCCCTGCCAGGCATTCCTGGGCACAATGACTAAATGCTTGTTGCTCACAATAGCAAACTGAAGTTGGTCTTCGGAGAGGTGACTGAAACTTGCGAGGATATTCTCCCAGAGCTTGAACGCCACCAGACTCGGCAGGGGCGTCGCGCCGTCCGTCTTCCCCGCCGCGTTCTCGATGGGAGTTTCGTCGAGACTCTCGTCGGAGAGAGATTCCGTGCTTCCTCGTGAGGAAGCGATAAGAGCCGCTCGCTCGGCGTTCCTGGTAGTAGTTTTTTGAGGTGGAGATACCCTTGAGAATCGAAAAAGACGTTTCCACATTCCCACAGGCCATAAGCAGCGCGCGGGGGCTTCATCCTGGAAGTCAGCCGATGGGACAGGAACTACTGCTTCTTGTGTTTGTCGTAGTGCTTCAGGCCTGTGGAAGTTCGCCTTTCTTGCCCATTCCCAGATTGGCATTTGGTGGAGCTGTACGTTCTTCAGCCGATACAAAGTATGGCACACCCGAGGCAAGTTGTACTGAGCAGACGCAGAGCCTTTGTCAGCGTCTCTTATCATCCGTGCCAGGGCGAGAGTCATCTCCCTTGGGTTCGTGGCGGCAATTTCTGAGCCGGCGGAGCTTAGTCGCTCCAAGATGTCGGAGGCTATCCTGCTCATGGCGCCGAAGCTTGACTTGGGACCCGTCTCGTCCGGGGTGTATGACATCCACGAGTTCGTATCTGTCTCGTGTGATGTGATGGATCCAAGGCGCCGTCCCTTCGTGCGTAACATCGAGTTCCTGAGAACGGTGGGGCTGATCGCAGCTTTTGGCGCGGACTTTACGGTATTGATCAACCATTGAGGAACGTCACATGCAAGCTCCGTCCAGTCAACAGCCCAGGGACTGGATTGCGGGAAACGAGAAGACAAGGGGACTCTTTTTGCAAGCAACGTCACGGGGCTTGAGTGATGGCTTTCTATGATCCTTTCCGTGAGCTGCTCGAACACTTTGGGAACAAGCTTCTCGTAGTCCGGCGTTGGCACTAAGTCCGTACTATCTTCCGCAAGCCCCAGGAGCGCATACACCTTGTCTCGCTCGTCCGTGGCAAGAGAGAAGCGACTTGTGAGTATCGCTTGAACGAGAGGCATGCGACCAGCTTTTCGCTGCTCCTGCGCTCGGAATTCAAGAATAGCCGCGAGTAGGGTTCTGTTTCTCTCAGAGAGTCCCGTGTGCCGTGTGGCGGCATACAGAATACCGCTCAGATCGATCTGAAGCTTGCCGCACCGTACTTCGACCACTTGAGCCTTTGCAATCTCTTGGATGATCCAGACACGTTCCCAGTACGGCCGTGACAGAAGCTCAGCAAGGCCTTGAAGGGCTCTTGCTGGTTGTGGATGGTCGGAGAGAGAGGCGAGAAAGATGTCAGTGGTAGGCGAGGCCGCATCGATACCGCCAATCGTATGGACAGATGACGGTGGAAGTCTCCCCACCCTCTTCGAGAGCTTTGTGACCAGTCTAACTGCTGGAAGCGATTGCCGTGCTTCTGCACCAAGCCAGGCGATCACTTTTCTTGCTTTCGAGTAAATCTGTCCCATCATATTGACCTGGTAGGACTTCTCAAACGGATCTCGTTGGTTGATACATATCGCGTCGGCCCAGATCAACTCTCCAACAGCCAGGCCGGAGTGATGAAGTGCGCTCTCCAAGTTCTCTGATATCTGTACGATCTTTCCAGAAATGACGACTTCAGTTCTCCTCGAGGGATCGCCCCAGCAGTAAGACAGCGCGAAATAGTCGGGCGGATCATTACTCACGGAATCTATCTCGACTTCGAAGTGAAGGAAGTGGCCCGGCTCTTCTGTCTTGAGCTTGACAAGTCTCAGAAACCGTGTCTGGAAGCGACTATACTCAAGTGTTGTGTAATCCATCATGCAATCGCGATTTCCTGTGTCCAGCGGGCCAAGCACCGTCGGAAGGATGTTTGTGTATTTGAGAGCTCGCTACTATGTTGCGCACGATCGAGGTTGAGCTGATGAAACTGAAGATGATCAGTTCTCAGCTCGGCTGCAACGCCAGACTAGAATGCATGCAGGTGGCCACATGTTGCGCCACAATCGGCAGACACATCCTGCGAGCAAATCCAAGGACTGCTCAGCCGACCTCAAAGGCAGCCACCAAATTGCTTTTATGGCTGCGTAGGATATGTCCTTGCAATGTAATTAAACATGCCGCGCTTCTCTCCATTATGCTTTGCCGAACATCTGTATGCTCAGACATGCCCGCGTGGTCAGAGAATAGATCATGATGCTGGCCCGACACCCAAAGATTTGCCGTCTATGTGATGTCAGCTACCGTGCAATGGACTAGGCTGAGATAGAGGTAGGTAAGTCTGAAATTTCAAATGTGGCACAGTGGTTAGAGATACAATGATCGAGCGCACAACGTCGGCTCTCGGCTAATAGTTGGCGTTATCCTGGAATGGGCTGGCTGATCCATGAAAAAATGGAATGTCAGTCGTCGTCCTCCTGAAGCCTCTTCAGCGCATCGAGCGCTCTTTCATACGTCCACATCGTGATCGCACTCGCCGGTGCAGCCTTGACCAAGCTCACACTCAAGCCTCTGTAAAGTCCCATAGCGCCTTCCTTCCTCACGATCATCGCCAAAGTCCCAAACACTCCCCTATCGTACACTGGCGTCTTGTGACCACCAACATATTTCTGTCTCGTCGGACCCTGGACTTGTAGCCGCTTCCGCACAGTGTCCAGCGGGAAGACCACGGTCTTGGAGAAGATACTCGCCGAAATACCAGCGATCGCATCACCGGACCCAAACGGAAGCTGCACGTCCGCGAGCGCGGGCTTGAGACCCTCGTAGGAGGCGAAGAAGAGACCCATGTACGGCACGATCTGGCCTACTCCAGCGCCGAGCCCGCGAAAGTAGCCCCCCATCCCTTCGTTGCGCTTGATGTCGCGAATGCTAGCGATCAAGCCCTCATACACCTTCTCAGTCCCTTGCGCGGCAAAGCGTGTGCGCAGCAGGTCAAGCGGGTATGTAATAGTCGTGGCAGCAGTGCCGGCGACGGCGCCTGCGATGAAGCTTTTCGCTGTGCCTGGTACATGCCATCGCTGCTTGCCATTTTCGTCCTCCGTTAAAGCATCAAGAGCTTGAGTCGTGCTGCGATACGCCAGAAACTGTGCCGCGCCATAGCTCAGGTACAGACCTTCGGCCGGTATGTTGCCCTTCCAGAACCCTGTAATGCCCTCGTGTCGGAGAATGTCCCGGGAGACTTCGATGACGCCGAGTGGTTTGCGCCGGAAGGAGGCTGCGACGCTGAGCGGGTCGACTAGAGAATGGTACTGAAGTTGGAGGCGAATCTTTAAGACATCGAGAGGAGCGATGCAGAACCTGGACACGAGTCCTGCAACGGCGCCGGCGACGACGACCTGCGTGCGAGTTCCCTTGTGCTTGTTAGCTTGAGAATCCTGTGCAGGCATTGTTTCGCAGGGTGGATGGATACCTCATCGCGGAGGGGCTCTGCTGCTGGAGACATCCATCAGTCGTCAGCTCAGGTGGAGTTGACTTCGGTCACGGGATGCCGGCGATGTTTGTGAATGTGAAGCGTTGTTTCGATGTTTGTCGCGGACGCCTGGAAATTCGGGCACTCGCAGAGCCGCGCCAATGCGAACGTCGTTCGCCCGGAGCCGAGGCCCGCGTTGTCGCGCTCCCCACTGTGGGATCCCCACTACGCGACAGGTACAGCATATATAGAAGGTACCTTCATTTGCCTTTGTGTTTCTGCCACTCAAACCTTGTACGGCCTCGCGTTTTTGCCATAGCGGTTACCTTATTAGCGATACGATGTTCACCCTCCGCAGCCTAAGAACCAGGTCGACAAGCACAAAATGCATTCGGGGCCGAGCGAAGCACGCCCGCTTCCATGTTAGCCATCGGCCACAACGGGCGGACGTCTCAGAGGAGCCCGTGTTTACGAAAGGTGCACACGATGACCAGGTATCAAACCTCTCGGATAGCTACACATACCCTCTAAAGGGTCCTTTTGCTCAGAGTGCTCCGACATACGACCTCGATTTGCCCAAGATGCTACTGCGAGACATGTGCACTTGTCCACAGTGTGTCGATCCATCTACGAGACAGAAGCTATTTTCCACAGCCGAGATTCCTTCCGACATCAGTGTGGAAGAAGTGGTGCGGTACAATGGCGGCCTTCAAGTCACGTGGCTGGTTGATCTGCCCGGAATCAAGCGGCCTCATACCAGCTTTTACCCCAAGGAGATCATGGATGCTATTAAAAGGACGGGCAGCTCGAAGATCTTGCCGAAACTACCGCGCCGTAGATACTGGACGGATACTCAATTCCGAGCTGAGACTGCCGATATCACATACGAAGCCTACATGCAAGACGAGAACGTCTTCTTCAAGGCTCTGCAGCAATTGCATTCCCATGGTCTGCTCTTTCTCAAGGACGTCCCAGAGTCCCCAAATTCCGTCTCCCGAATCACGCAGCGCATTGGGCCTCTGAAAAACACCTTCTATGGCGACACGTGGGACGTACGCTCTGTGCCTCAAGCCAAGAACGTCGCATACACTAGCCAAGACCTAGGGTTCCATATGGATCTTATGTACATGAAGCAGCCGCCACACCTCCAATTCCTCCACTGCATCCGCTCTTCGGCAAACGGCGGCGCCAGCCTCTTCGCTGATAGCTTCAAAGCCGTCCAGTACCTTTGGAAAAACGACCGGGAATCCTTCACCGATCTGGAAAGGATTCCCACAACATTCCACTACGACCACATCGACTCGCACTACTACCAGCAATCGCGTCCCCTCATCGAATTGGCGCCTCTCAAATTCGACCGCAAGGTCTTCCCAAATTACAGAGGCCTGCAATTGTTCGCACAGAACGAAGCCCGGGGAGGCTGGGCGAAGAAGCTCTTCAACCTAGAGGACTACCTCGAGGCAGTCACATGGTCTCCGCAATTCCAAGCGCCCTTCCAGCTGACAAACCCACACACTCAATTCTTCGACCGCGACCTGATCGAAAGGAGCGAGTACACGATCCGCCGGTGGCGCACGGCGGCGAGTCGATTCAATTCGCACATCCACAGACCCGAGAACATCTACGAGCGGATGATGAAGCCGGGCGAGTGCGTCATCTTCGACAACAGGCGGGTGCTGCACGCTCGGAAGGCGTTCGAAGTCGCTGATGCGGGCAAAGAGAGATGGTTGAGGGGCGCGTACTTGGACAAGGATCCTTTCATCAGCAAGCTGATCACCCTCGGGCACAAACAAGCAAACCGTTTCGACGAGATCAGCGCTTCTGCAAGTTGAGTGTCGCTTTCACCTGGGTGGCGAACGGAAGGCGGTAGCATGCAGTCGAAGATGGCGGTGATGTCTGATCATAAAGCGTTTGCGATGGAACGCCGCGTCGGGTTTGATGATAAGTGTCGATAATCGTTGAGAGAAAAGGCAGGCTCTTTTTTCCCAGCCTCGAGCGTTGATGCAGTTTAGCGTTTGCCTGTATTTCCAAAGCGGTTGACCGGGCAATTATCTGAGGAGACATTTCTCCATGCTCCAGTGATTTCACTGTGTCGCGCAAGAGAAGCAGCCCGGTAGACTATGTCATCTCCATCACAAGCTCTGATCTGTAAACGAGAGTCCAGTCGACAAACTCATGCCGTCTAACGTAGTCAACTCGCGGGATCACGCCCGCCTAAGCGATTGCAATTCACCAATACCAGCTCTCGGCCTCCACCTCCCTCTTCTTGATGCATCTCCCACCCATGCTGGTCGGCCACATCCATATCGAAAGCCCTCTCCCGGCATCGGAGGGTGACACGGCCCAAGGAATGGAAAGATTCGTCTTGGAGGAACAAGTTCAAATCGTCATCCTGCCATTTCTGATAGACTTTCACAGGCACCTCGTTGATATCTGCACTATAGCCACCATCGTAAGAAGTGAGGTCGAGGCTTAGCACGCTTCTGGGCACGGTTCTGGCGAGTGAGAAGGGATACGAAGCATAGTCTGAGCCGTAGATGCTGTGCTCATCGAGCTCCAGATGACGAAGTCCAGGTAGTCCGAGCAAAGTGCCTCCTAAGACATGTGGATGCTTCCAGACCCTTTCGTCTGCTTCGAGGATACCGCTAGGGGATCTCAAAGTTAGCCGTTCCATTTGAGGGGCGTATTCTGAGATGACTCTGCCAATGTCGTTGTATTTCAAAGCAGACTCTGCTGATTGCCTGCCGATCCGCGAAACGTCTGCAATCCACTCCCACTCCACTGCGAGGTTTCGAAGATTCGGGCAGCATTTCACGAACGCGACGACATCGCTGGAGGGCACCTGGCAATCGACCAACTCCAGTGTCTCCAGATGAGGGCATGTAATTCCTTCAAGGCTGTCTGTTCCTTCACCCATCTCGGTGTACAAGCTGTAAGCGGTAAAGCTCCGTAGGGAGGGTAGCGATATAAGCTTTGTTAAGAACGTGAAGCGTGCGTCTGTGATGGCCGAAAAGCTGATAGTCAGCTTCTGCAGGTGCTGCAGGATCAGTGGTTTCTGTAACTTTTGTTCAGGCCAGGCCGCACCGAACATGTGAGCGAGAAGATAATCCGATTCCTCTTCGTCTGGATCGGGTAATGAATGCGGAAGAGGCTTTTCTTGGAAGTCTCTCGACAGCACTGTGTTCAGAAGCTTCAGTATTGTGGTCGCGTCTAATCCCAAAGTTGATCGTATGTCCAGCTCTCTGATATTTGGGCACATGAGCAGTATCATCGCCACATGTGCGTCCGCTAGACCAAGGCTAAGAGACTTGCACAGAGAGCGCACTGTCAGGAAATCAGAAAAGTCGTCGTCATCTTCCCCATCCTCATTGCCATCGTTGTCGTCGCCACCGTCATGCGATGCAACGTCTCTTTCATCTTCTCCAAACCAAAAACCCCTCGCTCGCCATTGGAATAGCGCCACAACAGTGGCATCTCCCTGCAGCAGGTCAAAGACTTCCGCCTGATCCATGGTCTGTAAGGATCCCCATGGTTCTGCTAGCAATGATCGCAGCGCCAGACCATATTCGGGCTTAGTACAGATTGTCCGGAGAAAATCAGAGGCTAAGTCTGATTCACCGCGCAGCCGTCGAATAGCCAGGCCTCGATACAATATTGGGTGAGCGAGTCGATTAAGTGATTTGGACACCAAGCACAGGTCGTGTAATGTCTTCAAGCCCTCAAAAACTCCGTCTCCGTAGCTCTTGACCTCTTCTGGTTTGAAGTCTAGTTCATCCTGGATGTCCCCAAACTCGGTTGCTCCTGGGAATGCGAGGTTTTCCAAGATCAAGATCCATATCTCTTCGGGCAAATTTGGCGGCATGCTGCACCTGACGAGAAGATATCAAAGTCTTGTTCTTGAGCTTCCGGCAGATGCAGGTCTTCTCTCCCTTCAGAGCTAGCCTGCGAACGATGAAATGCAAGACAGGGTGCAGTCAGAGTACTATAACAGACCGAAGAACACCTGAAATAGGAGTCATTGCACATGGGGCATGGCAGAACGTATTGCTCGCATCTTGTACAGAGAGTTGCCCTCGAGTCCCGTGCCGAATTTCAGAAATGTTGCGCTTGTCGATGCATGCCTGAGGCATCACACAACATGAAACGAGTGGCGCACATACAACCAAAGGTAGTGTGAGGGTTAACTTCAAAATAGTTGCAAAGCAGACGTTAATCAGCTAAAGCAAGGGATAACCGTACATAACGTTTTATGCGATAACGTCGATGATGCCTTCGGGAATAACGCACTAGATTACTCCGCCATGTGGAGACACCAGCTTCATAATCAACAACACCAGTCAGATTTGCTTTCATGAGCAGCCGTTGAACGTACATTGCGTGATCCAACTCAGCTCTTTCAGTTCTTGCGACTATCTTAGAGATCTGTAAATCGGAACGCCTTAATTTCATCCATGCCTCGCAACATCCTCATCACCGGCGGCTCCGGCTACATCGGCGGCTCCCTCCTCGCAACACTCAAGAACACTTCTGACCTACCACAATATGGCACTGTCTATGCTCTCGTCCGCAGCAACGAGCAAGCCGAAGCAGTGAAAAAGCATTACAACGCAACGCCTCTGAACTTCGACCTAGAAGACCAAGCAGCCATCACCGCCACACTAGTGGAAAAGGAGATCTCGGTTGTGTTCTTCATGATCAACGCTTTCAACGCCATTGCTCAGCTCAAGTTCATCGAAGGCTTAGCAACCGTGAAGCAGCGGCTGGACATCGAGACGCATTTCCTCCACACCACCGGCGCGAAGCTGTTCAGTAGCTTTGTTGGCCACCCGACGGATAGGGTGCTTAGCGATGCTGACGAGGGGCTCTATGAAATACAGAAGAACGCGAAGTCGAAGTTCCTGCCTATGGAGACGGTATGATTCCCTTGTGCGAAGGAGGGGAAGACGTAGCTGAACTCATGTCCAGGCTGTCGGCGCAAACAGCGAGATTATCGAAGCCGGCGAGGGTCTCGGAGTTAGCACTTACATCTACATCCCCTGCATCGTGTATGGTGAGGGTTCAGGATTTGGCAATCGCATCTCCATTCAAACGGTCGCAATCGTGCGGGCAGCAAAGGCGTTGCGTCGGGTGTGTAAGCCCGACAATGTGGAAGGCGTAAGTTGAACTCGCTCGCAAAGTGTTTGGCTATTACTGAAAACCAGTCAGACATGGCCGGTATGCCACATCGATGACACGGTCTCACTCTATGTCGACATCCTGCGAAACATTTTGAGCGAGAAGAAGATTGGGAGCGGCCGTAGTGGCTACTATTTGGCATCTTCTGGATCAGTTGCCTGGGCAGATCTCTACAAGCAGATGGCGAAGGCTTTGGCAGCAGACGGGGTTGTGGAGAACGACCTAGTCCACGACCCCAACGACAAGTCTCTTGAAGAAGCAGCGAAGGCGCTAGGGTGCCCGAAGGATTTTGTTCCGGTAGAAATGGGCGGAGCGTATGTTGTGTCAGGGTATATCCGTTGTTCCTTTACTAGTAGCTGACGGGGTCACAGGTGCTCTCTGCAGGCTGATCGTGGTAAGAGGATTGGCTGGTTGCCAAAGTACTCTGCGCAGCATGCGCTCGATGATGCCGGGAATGAGGCCAGACTTATTCTGGCTAACATCTGAGCATCTCGACAACGCATGACATGTGCCATGTAGGCGGCTGTGAAAGGCAATCATAGCCCAGATTGTTTTCGGTCTGCCTCAGAGCGATACTGCCTTGACTATCCGAGCATGTGCCAAAGATCCCGCCGCTGGGACACGAAGAACACGAGAGCCTACACATGTTTTTAGGCGCCGTTGGCGACAGACGCAAATAACAGCGAAGCGGGCCGCATTTCTCGGCTTTGAACGACCGTGTTGCCGTAAATAAACCTTCCAGATTCACTAGCGTTTCGCTGTCAACTAGCGGCATCCTTCTAGCTGGGCCGTGTCTCGCAGCCCAGCCGCAGGTTGGATCCCGCCAACACATATGAGTATCAGCCTCCAGGAGATTGCCCCCGTAGCCGACGATATAGTTCAGTAAAAAGGATGTATTTAACCTCAGAAACGTATTGCGCAACATACTTTATGGCGCAAAGAGAAAAACAAGCTTGAAGGCACGGTGCAGACGTTCCCAACGCCTGGAAAAGCTTGGGGGTCAGGGATCCCGGCACCCTAGCGCCGCACGGCGCACGCGAAGACGCGACTTCACTCTAATCCAGGCCGCTCTCGCCAATCACATGTGCGATGAGGATCGTGCAGCCCACCGCACGCGGCCGATCCAGAAATGTCAAACACTGAGTCGCGCCCCTGGCGCCACCGCGCCCTCCAAGGTTTAAACCAACGAGTCCTCTCCTGTCCCTGGTGGGTGTAACGTTCATACAAATCGAACATCTTTCTGCTTGTGCGACGAAATTCGAGGCTTCTGCACGCCACATAGCACACAATGGCCGCCAACAGGAACTCGCGCTACTACAGCCAGAGCTACGAGCCTGTAGAAAACCCTGCCCAAGTACACACTGCCGACGGGCCCGAGGGCAACTTCCAGGATTATCAGGACTACCATGGCTTTAAGACGGTCTCGGATCTTGACATCTCGGAGCCTTTGCCACCTCGAACGCAGAAGCCTCGCTGGACCCGACGGAAGCTCTTCATCATTGGAGGCGCTGTCGCGGTATGCGTGATTATCGGTCTTGCGGTCGGCCTCGGCGTCGGTCTATCACACGGCAAAGACGAGCCTTACACCTACACGCCCGTGAAGGGCGACCTGAAGGTGACGAACTCCGGAGCCTTCGGGCAGGGTGCAACTCGTGATGATCCCGCGAAGACCGACGACGGAATCGGCCAAGGCAAGGATGAGTACACCTACTACTCAGGAACAGCGGATCAGTTCCCCAACGCCACCGAATGGATCTCTTTCGAGGATATGTGGGCAGGGAACCTTCACTTCTTCAAGAATTCGTGCCACGCGAACCACTTTGGCAAGGATCAAACGTAAGCGAGAACATGTCGTCCACAGGCACGCTTCACCGATGCTAACATTTTCCAACAGCGACAGCGAAATCGAGGCCATCTACGAGGCCATTCAAAACCGCGCTAGGATTTCTCTTGTCGACCACCGCTTCATTCTTGCCACGATCTTGCAAGAGGTATGTCAACCACATCCATCGCTCTCTTCGCATTCACTAACCCTGTCCTTCCAGACCCACGGCTGTGCCAAAGTGCACCAGACCACATCCTACACTGGCGTCGTCAACCCCGGCCTCATGCAAACCCACAACGGCACCACGTTCAACTCCCACCACGCCAACCAGTCGATCTCCGACATGGTGCAAGACGGTGTGCAGGGCACTCGCGACGGCGACGGCCTGGTGCAGAACCTGAACTACTACAAGAACGCGTACGGCGCGGCGCGAGGCTACAACAGCGGCCTGATCCCGCTGTCCGGCAACCTCAGCGAGGCGGCCGGCGCGACGGCCTGCTACGTGTCCGACATCGCTAACAGGCTGACTGGCTGGTCCAACGCCACGACCAAGTGTCACGAGGACTAGACGCGTGGGTCAGGGTCCCTAAGGCACCTGCGACGATGGCATTCTCATTTTCTGTTCTCCTTTCACGATGTTCATTACTATACCCTTGCGCATGATACATGGGGCACGGCACTGTTGAAACGCGCGACCTGTACAAGTATAAAATTCATATACGATAGACAAGACGTACTCTCCAAAGGCTTCCGACCGCAATATCCAGCTATCTTCGACTTCAATGGTCGACGTAGTACGTTAACGTGACAGCAGGATTCTGCCGGGGCATTGATCTTGTCAAAGAGCGTGCTCAATCATATCTCGTAATCACATATCCAAAACCCCGTGCCTACTGCAACTCCGTCCCCTCCGGCAGCTGCCATACTCCATTCTTCTTCCTCTCCTGCGCCCACCTCTCGCACCACCCTTTCATCCTCTCCCTGCCCTTCGCACTGCCCACATTGACCGTCGGAATGACCTTCTCGATCCTCAGCGCGCAGCAGAAAACCGTCAGCTCCCGGAACGAGCTGTGCTCGGAGTACGGCACGCCGAAACAGCTCGCGCGGCTCGTGCTGCCGCGCTGCGGCACCAGCTCCCGCATGCTGTAGCTGCTCTTCCAGTTGTCGGAGTTCAGCACCGTCTGCACGCTGGGCGACTCGACGAAGCGCGAGTTCGGCGGGCGGTAGTTCCAGCCGCTGGGCCGGAAGCCTACGGCGCGGGTGAAGTGTGGGAAGTAGTCTTTGAGGTAGTCGTCGAGGGTGTCCGCGCGGATCTCGAAGAGCGGTGTCATGTGGACCTGCGCGGCGCGCGGGTCGTCGGTCATGAGGGCGTCGAGCTCTGGGTCCTCGAGGGCGGCGACTATGCGGCGCTTACTGGTGGGCGCGAAGATCTTGCTGCCGAGGGCCTTTGCGATGCCAAGGCAGATGCGTTCCTTGCCGATGCTGTAGGTGCCGACGACGACGAGCAGGCGGCCGCGGGTCTTCTGATTGTTGGCGGAGGAGAGAATCTGTTGGCTTGCTTTGGGGTTGCGCTCGACTTTCAGGTGGTCTTCGGTACCATCTTCTGTGGGCTCTTCTTTGATCGAGTTCTCGCGTTGTATGAATTTGGTCATGCCTTCGCCGGCACGTTGGCGTTTCATTTGCTCCCATCCATCGTCTTCGTCTGGGGAGACCTTTGACAGGCTGACGCACATGTCTGCGCAAGCCTGGATAACAGAAGTCTGCGGCGGGAAGGCGTACTTTGGATTGAGGTAGGTGGTGTCCAGATAGCAAACATCGATCTTCTGTTCTTTGGTTCTACCATTGACCTTGTCCTGTACATTTGGCATAAGGAGGGGATGCTCGATGTGTGCTCGGCATGCTCGGAAGTCACCACAGTGGAGAATGCGCTGCAGGCGTGGCTCGCCATTCGTTTTCTTGCCGACGACCTTTTCAAAGAGGAAAAGCGATGAGCCCGGGCAGTGATTCGCCGAAATCATGGTGACCTTCACGCCTCTTGTGTTCGGCACATCTACTGTCTCTTCGAAATCAAGGCCGATCACATATTGTGGATCAACACGCAGCTGCTGGCGAACGAGGTTAGCCGTGACACGAGAACAGTAGATAGGACCGTGAGTCCATGTGCTAGTCAAGCCAATGTAATGGTCGCTGTGGAAATGGCTGAGGAAGTAAGCCTGACATCCCTCCACAGCGCCATATCTGAAGGCGTCCACGCAGATAAAGAGGCCAGGCAAAATCTTGTAGAAAGGGCAAGTTCGTTGATACGCTGGCTTGCCTCTCGACGCATTTTCTGAAGCCGCTGCCTCTGCCCATGCTGCATCTTCGGCGTGACCAGACATAAGCTTACTGAAAGCCGACCCGCCGCTGGGCTTCTGTTCACCTAACAAAAATGGGTTCTGCTGGCCAGGCTTGGGTGGTCGAGCAGGTCGCTTGTACTGTGCTGGCGAGGCGCATCTCTCCGGCTTCACATCGGTCTGCGGAAGCAGGGGCTTCTTGGGTGGTGGTAAAGGTGTGGGATTGCCATCCAAGCAATTGTTGACATGGATGCCTGCATCCTGCTCGCTGACACCCGCAAGGCTTGCGCTGCAAATAGGGCAGGTTGGACTCGTGCTTTCTGTGCCATTCGAAGTGCTACCAGATTCTGCGTTGATGATATTCTCTCCAGGTGGAAATGAGTCGTATTCCTCCGCATTCGCTTCAGCTTCCAATCTTGCCTGCTCCTCCATATACCTCCTCTCGAATGTCTCGTCGCCCTCTTCATTGATATCCTCGTCAAAATCTCCTTCTACTCCCTCAAAATCCTGGAATTCCTCAAGTCCCGGTCCGTAGCTCGTTTCCTCTTTGATGAAGCTTGGTGGCTCATGTTTCGGTGCAGCCTCCAAAACCACGTCGGTATCCCTTGCAGCCCCGGCGGTATTGTCAGCGGCATCGCAAGCTTCCGGTGCCGCAAGGGTCGTCACAGAACTATCGCTCGGGCCTTTATCAAACCCAATCACAGCCTCGGGGTGCTCCTCTTCATCGTCCTCACTGTCTGAGTCCTCCATGAATGGCCCAGATTTGGCCGGAGCAGGAGCCGAAACCGGCTTTGCAGGCTCATCTTCACCGAAAAGGCTCGCGCTCTCATCCTCCGTTCCAATTGGCTCATTCTCATCGTGGCTCAACCGTCTTCTCTTTGAGGGCGACTCAGTCTCATTGAACCTGTCCACATGATCCACTCCATTCGTCCCATTTTCAAAATAAGGCGAAGCCGTAGAAACAGGGGCCCCATTCTCAGCGACAAACAATCCCGTCTCTTCCCTCTTGAAGAAGCTCAGAATGTTCCCGTTCGGCTTCGCCTTGATCTTCGACGCCCCAGCAGTCTTCTTTACGCTTCCAGAAGAGCTCTGTCTGACAGTGCTCGGGGTCTGTCGGCTCGTATTCGTCTTCGTGGGCGCCATAGCGAGAGGTTTCGAGGGTGGCGGAACAGAAGGTGGGACGGCAAGCGTGAAAGGCGTCTTTGCGGGTCCGTTGGTGGGGACCGGCGGGCGGCCTACATCTGGCTGCTTCAGAGCATCGCGCGGCTTGCGGAACATGGCATTGTGGGTTGGCGAGGATTCGATCTATGGCGTGTCGCTGCGGTCGCTGCCTGCGCAATCGTCATGAATTGGGAAAAGAAGGGTCCACTTTGACTTTCGCGTAAAGCGCGACGCGAAGTCCCGTGACGTCGGGCAGCTTGTGGCTTTAGTTGCATCACTGAACTCGGATCATAAAAATAACGTGTACGTGGATGTTGCATGTCGATGCATCTCGTAAGTTTCCTCTGTCTGCTCTGATTTGTCAATCTACACAGAGTTCATCTCGTGGAGAATGGACCGCCCGGAATGTTGTAGGGTTAGGGTTAGGGCAGTCGCATGGATTAGGGTTGGGGTTGGGGTTATCCCCGACTTTCCGGACGATACAATACTCGTCTGTTCATACTCTTATCGCGGAACACAAGTACCGATGGGTTGTACAGAGCTTCTGAGACTGTCTTTCCACTCGTGCATTATACATTGACGCAACTTGGCAGCTTGTATACAGCGGCGTCAAGTTGGGTCTCATTGCAAACTTTGTTTCCGTTTGCGCCATCAACGCATAAACGCGGGGATCTGTACACGACTGTCACAACAGTATTTGAAGATTAGTTCGATGTATGTGTCCATTGCCATACTTACTGAGCTTACTTGAACTCAAAAAACATTGATCCCGATCATGCCATACTCCCAAGTGATGGTTGAATGCAATTTCACATGAGCCAAATTGTTATATAGCTTCCGACCCGAACGTACCGAAAGCGACTGATGGACGGTTGACACCAATCACTCCGATCTCAATGGTCTTGAGAGTAAGTTTGTGACGGACGAAGAGTATACTTGCGAAGCAACCGTCAGGAACCGAGAGACTCGGGGGTTACTGCCGATGAGCATATCTGGAGGGGTCGATACCATCCTCTACCCTGATTCTCCCTTCAACTGTGAATCTCGGACAGCGACTGGGACACCTGCTTAGAGAGTCGGCCGTCAGCCTCTCAGGAGGCAACGTCGTCAGTGATGCCGTTTTCACTGGCAGATTCTTGCAATATTCTCGTGCGATCTTCTTGAAATATAGCATATACGTAGATCACTCAAGCGTTGTCCCATTCCAGACGGTCCAGATTATAGATGGGGACGGAGGGCAAACAAAGGTTCGGTCGCCGAGCCCGAGCAACACCGCGGAGTTTGGCCTGGAATCTAGGCCTGACTCAACCTTGCCAAAGAGGGACCATTATAGTTCGGCGATGTTGTCTCGCATTACAGATCGATGGTCGATGTAGATTCATCAATCATGGGTGATTATAGTGCTACATCATGGCTTTGACGTAACAATCACACATGGCACTTTGGGTAAGCTTGCACCTAGCATCTGACTTCTCACTTTATTTATTAACATCGATTCTAGCGGAGTGGTTAACGCGCTGCCCTGCTAAGGCAGTTCCGTAAGTGGCCCGCACGAGTTGCCTACCTACCAACACATCCTAACAACATTACAGTTCGGGAGCGTGTGTTCGAATCACACAGGTGTCGAAATATCTTTTTGTTTTTGTAACGTTGTATCATTTCGTTGCTCGATGTGTACCGACCCTGAGCCGTAGCGGAGCGGAAACGGACGTCCCCTACACCAACTCGACAATTATTCGACCATATTCGAGTCGCTTTCAACGCCTGATCGATCACCGACATCGTACGCAGAGCCGTTCGCATTT
This sequence comes from Septoriella neoarundinis, assembly GCA_022813125.1. Classification (NCBI taxonomy): domain Eukaryota; kingdom Fungi; phylum Ascomycota; class Dothideomycetes; order Pleosporales; family Phaeosphaeriaceae; genus Septoriella; species Septoriella neoarundinis. Next base: position 94,663 of record JAKLND010000011.1, on the reverse strand, counting down.
TTCCTTTCGGAGGAACCGATATCGGACTTCACTTACGTTTGAACGCGCCGAACAGCGGGCGTCGGGAGCAGCCGTGCTGAGAAGTGCGCACCCACAGCGTGCCGTGACGTATAGTACCGACACATCTTCAAGTACGCCTACCTTATCGATATGATATGAACCGTGGGGTGAGATGAAGTCCGATGTCCTAGCTACTGCTTCCCCACAATATATGTGATCACCAGTTTACGCGTACACACGTTGGCAACGATGATAGCATAGCCAGTAGAGCATACCTGGCCATAAATCGCATTCGCTCTTAGCAAACATAGTCGATGATACAAGGATTCCATGAGCTCATACCAGCCGCGCTCGCCTCAACTTGTGCAGACCCTCCATTGAGATAGGGGCAATCAAGAAAGATGCTCTCCGAGCGACCCACGATGTGAAGAGCAGCTGCGGAGGCAGGAAAGGGTGTAGAACAGCGCGTCGGCCAAGTGCGTCTCACTGGCTGAGTCTCAGCATAAGGGAATCATGACGACAGGGTCGATCAGGTGCTGCAGTTTGACAAAAGCGAAAGGATAGTAATGTACACACGAAGCTATCAAAGTGCAAACAGGGTAGAATGATGGTCCATGCCTTCCCGTCCACAGACACATGCCCTGAGGACTCATACCTCATCTCGCAACGCCCTCACCAAAGAAAACGCCAAATCATTACTCGTGACAATCATTCCCGGAACCTCTCGCAAAACACACGCCCGAAATCACATCATGTTCGGCGCGTCGTCGCTAGAACCCATAAACACCCCTCCGCCATTCGCTCCAGAGCCGCTTTGCCCTTGCGCCTGCTGCTGTGGTTGCTGCTGATGCTGCTGAGGGATCTGGTCCATCTGCGAAAGATCGAGGTTCATAGGCCAGATGGACATGCTGGGATCCATGCTGTTGGCGCCCGTGCCCTGGATGTACGAGTCCCACGCTCCCTGCAAGGAAAGAAAGTCGTCAGCATCACTATCCCCCTGCCTTACACCTTCGGGATTGTATCAGAACTTACCCAATCGATATCCGCCCCCAACCCCTCCATCCCCCCCGCACCACCACCACCACCGCCAAACACCTGACTGAACGGGCTGCCCGCCCCACTGAGCCCCATGCCTCCCATCTCGGGCCCCGAAAACTGCGGCGTCAGCCCCGAGCGCTCGCCCTGCATCGGCTCGTTGAGCAGGCCCGCCATGCTAGCTGGGAACCCGCCCTTGGCGTCCACAGGCTGCGGTGCTGCGCCGCCGCCCAGGCCGAAATTGGGCGACAGGCCGCCGCTGGAGAGCATGCCGAGGGTCATGGCGGCGCTCTGCTCGGGCGGGAGGTCGTCGTCGTTGGCCTTGCCGAAGGGCGTCAAGACGGCGTTGTTGGGGAACATGGCGTAGGGAGAAGCCTGGGGTTGCTGCGGGGCGGAGAAGCGTTGCTGCTGCTGTTGTTGTTGTTGGGCGGGGTTCGAGGCGGTGGCGGTCGCTGCCTGCTGTTGCTGCGCCTGGGCCTGCTGGCGCTGCAGCATGAGGGCCTGGTGGGCCTTGAGCTTGTCGACCATGACGCGGAGGGCGACGGAGGCCTTGTAGGCCTCCATGCTGTCCTCGCGCACGCTCTCCCAGATGGCGATGCAGCGCTCGACGGCGGCCATCATGTTCTCGCGGCGGTCCTCAGCGTGGCCGTCGGCGGGGGAGGTCGGGGAGGACGGGCCGGAGGCGGATTTGTTGCGGCGCTCGGCCTCGCAGCCGTGGAAGAGGTCCATGCAGACGTTGGCGGCGGCGAGGAGGAAGTCGTGGGTCGTGAGGGAGGAGATGTACCATTTGACGCTGCGTAGGCGACCGCCGGGTTGGGCTTCTTCGTGTAGTGTTGCTTGGTGTGCGAGCATCTCCAGTGAGGCGTCGATGCATGTGCGGCGTGAGTACGCGTACCGAGGGTTGTCTCTGCCTCTGGCGATGAAACGTCTGTGCAAGACGAAGAGAGACCGCAGGTAGACGAGCTCGAGGCCAATGCGCTGCATGATGAGGTTTGCAGGGTCACGGGCAGATTCTTGGAATGGACGCATCTGCAGCAGTGGCGGATGGCTTGCGCGGATGTCACGAAGCTGCTGATCGAAACTCATCGTCTCTTCGTAGGAAGGCGGGTTTGTCAATGATTGTGTGCGCTCGACGATTTGGCCAAAAGTAAATGTGATCCTCGACTTTGCGATCATGTAGGTCATAGGAGTAGCTTCGAACGAAGGCCTTGAAGGCGGCAGGACTTTCATGTCCTCGTGGAGCTCGTCATCGTAAAGATTGCGAGGCGGTTGAGTATCAATGTGGTCGGATCGCACCATTGAAGGCATACCGAATTGGAAAGAAATCAAGAGATCCAGCTGTCGAATGAAAGTCCATACTCTTCGGCGCATTTCGCCCATGAAAGGTGTGATGCTGGCATGAGGTGCAGGATCGCGGTGGTAGCCCATGCGCATGGCCAGACGCACGCATATGCTAGTCAAGAGCAGCACGCTCGACTCTGCATCCCTGCTACGTCCATACTCTGCCTGCACGTGCAAGACGATAGTTTCCAGCAGCTGCGCGATGGGCTGCGTGATGTCGGCCAACAAGATACATTGCGCGGTCAGAAGCCTGTGTTCATGCGATATTTCGAGCGCTCTCCCGCGATATTCGGGCGGCTCGTCGCCTGCTCGATGATATGATTGAAGTGCCAGTGTCATCATAGCATAGCACAAGCCCAGCCAAACCGGAGACGTGGCACTGGGATTCATCCAATGTGCATCGTACTGCTTCTGGAATGAAGGCCCGTGGATGATGTGCACTGAAGGGTCGTAGGCGTTGAAATATCGCGCGATCAACCGATCGCTGTCCGCTTTCGATGGGAAGGCAGCCAGAAGTTCGTCCTTGTCCTTCGCGGGCGGTCCTGACAGCAGAAATGCGGTGCTGGGATTATCGCTCGCCCGTATCGCTTGCACTTTGGCAAGATGCCTTGTGTAATCGTCCTTGTGGCTTTCGAAATATCTCTTCACCTCGCCGATCTCCGCCATGATGGCATACCAGTGCGCGTCTGAGGCGAAAATGGCCTTGCCGTTGTCCACCTTCATAATGCCAATGCCTTTGGAGACCTGCTCCACTTCGCTGTCCTCCTCCCCGTTTTCGTTCTCCTCTTGTATCATATCGCTGCCTTCAACGTCAAGCTTCAGATCCGACGCTGTGCTAAGGCTGTTGCTCCTGCTCGAGTTGATTGCAGCGCGTGCGGCTGCTGCGCCATCCGCCGGTCCTCCATTCGTCATGAGCGAGAGCACCAGTCCCTCGAGGCGGTCAATGCGGTTCTGCATGTCATCCGGCGTCTGGTTGGCGCCGTTGCCAGAGCCCTGCTTCTTGTTCTTTGGCGACGCATAGCTACACGAGGCGGTGTCGCCGCGCTTCGTGCAATTGTCGCAAGGGTGGCCGCGGTTGCATTTCAGCTTACGGTGTCTACACGGTCCACAGGAAAGTGGAATGCGATTGCGTTTCCGTACTACGCGGAACTGCTGGTTGTCGGGCGATGCGCCGTTCGAGGATGTGGAGGAAGGCGGTGTTGGCTGGTTTGCCGGCATGGTGAGTGAAGGATGGGGTTTGTCTTGCAGAGCGTGCCTTGCTGTGCGCACAGCGAGAAATAGCTCCCGATACGATGGCTACGATGCGCACCAAAGCGCACACGACCTATCTTTCTCTGCAGTGTCGGCGCAATCGCAATGCGGACTGTCTCAGCGGGTGTTTCCGTGTGGTGGTTGACGTCGACCGCCTGCAATGATGCAGTATGTAATGATCGCTTGAGCAGAGGTTGGACCTGGAGCGCAGTGGGTGGTGTCGAAGGTACACGGACGCATAAAGTTGAGTGGTCACGATGTGTGTGAGAGAAGATTGTGCGATCAGGCAGTAGGGCAGCGTTCAGCTGAAGGAGCGTCGGCGGTGACCTCTTTGGTAAGGTAAGCCCTCGAAGCGCGACCAGACGAGGGGCCAGACTGACGCCCGCCAAGCTGCAGTACCAGCGTTGTTTGCCTCACTCGCGCCTCTCACGCGTCAATTTCACGAGGATTGTAGGGCGGAAGAGGCGCAGTGATGAGTCAACCTTGATACCGCAAATGCGGCCGCGCCGCCTGCAATGCGGCGCCCATTTTCTGCGCGACACCAGCGGCCGTGGAGCTTGTGCCGGACTTTGCGCCCTTAAGTCCGTGTCGTGGACTTCACCACCACGCACAGATGGGGAAGGGACTTGGAGTCGATCGGGCTCTCTGAAGTGTCTGGATGGATATCTGTAGGTCCGTTGATCAGGCAAACTCAGAAATATCCCCCCTCATTGCGAGGAAAGGCACGTCGAATGGTACTCTACAAGTCTGCGAAATCGTTCCCTCGGACGTGTTGGAGTCCCGCGTCTACTGTGATGGTCACTTGTCCCGGAGTCGAATCCGCTGCTTGTGGAAAATGAACATTGGGTCCCATCACATCGAGTGAACATGATCGAATGAACATGACATGAGGCGAAAGATCGAGCCTAGGTGTGTTCCTCATCTGCTCTGCAACGACTTCAGGTGATGCTAAAACGGTTGAGATGGTATCTTCTCAAGGAACAGGTCCGCATGAAGTGAGCCAGGGAGAGCCACCGTAAGGTAAGGTACCTAACAAGCCGCCTCCAAGCCTCCCCTGTACCTTCGCGTGCACTTCACTTCAACAAGGCTGTGAAGATCAGACCATCGAAAACAAGCATGTGGCTTGACAGCTTGCTCTCTGTCTCAGCGTGACGCCACAACTCTTGTAGGGTCGTGGCGTGAAGCCAGCAGCGAGACAATTTCGTCCGTCATGTGTTGCAGATCGCTTTACCGTAGACGAGTCCATGCTGTAACAATTCATGAGCCGAGCAAAATGACGAAAAGAAACCCCAGACACACACGCGACCACGGCAACATGGCTGCGTGGCTTTCACGCCATCGGTGATTGTGTGGAATCGAGGGTCTCACGTCTCGCGAGTCGTTCGGTCGCCGACACACGACGACTACATGTACCGAGCCCGCCGTTGCCGACAAAATGTGATCCCCTAGCACAGAACGCGCATCGAGATCTGGCGTTGTCACGAAATGAATGGTAAGGCGGATCCGCGATGCACGCCCGCGTCACCTTGCCTCGCTAGCAGCCAGCCCTGTGGGCGCGACCACGTCTAGCCTCCGATACTAGAATATCCAGGGCTGGGGGACCCAGCAAAAGCGTGCGATTCTGCAGGAGCCGTCGCTCCGCTTGTTTGCGGGACCACCGGCGTGCTGAGTTAGCGCCCAGAGAGGTCATAATGGTCACGCTGGGGTGTTTCGACGAGAGCTTGCGGGACATGCGAAAGCTTGGGGGTGGGTGTTTCGCGGGCAAGGAGAAAAGCGCGGGCTTCTCGGAAGCCGGAGTCTGCAGGCTGCCGGCAGAGCAGCGAAGGTTGATTATGCATGCGGGTGGCGTGAGTTTGCAACATCCGCACCGAGAATTCACTCTCGTGATCAACAGTACAGTAGTAGTGAGGGTCGACTCACAGGCTGGTGGTGACGGCGGCGGGCGACAGCACCGTCGGCGGTAGTGGTCGGTCTAAGGTCGCGAGAAGGATGGCTCGTGGCCCTCTGACGTTTGGGTGATGCGAGATCAGGAGAAGCAGGCGTGGCAGGCAGACGCAGGCGGGATGAAGAGTGGAGTCGGGGAGGACAGGCGACGGGAGCGACAGATGGGCGACTTGGCTCCAGCGGGCAGGCAGAGCTTGTGTGCGTGTGGTGGTGTCTTGGGCTGCGCTATCTTCGACACGCAGGCATTAATTATTGTTGCAGGTTGGAGACGGGCAGCAAGCGAGCAGCAGCAGCAGCAGCAGGGAACACGCGCTATGATGACGTTCCGCGGGCACAGCATGTTGTCTTCCAATTGTTGTATCGTCGTGCATGTCCGCGCAACAGGACAGACAGACAGCCAGCCTGCGACGTGGAATTGTGATAAACCAGCGTCAGCAGCGTTAGCAGGCCTCGCCGGCCCTCTTTTTCGCAGAGCCCAACAGCGTCTAATAAGAAGGTGGTCCGTCTACACCGTCTACTGTACCTTAATTATTAGCACCGGCATCCCAGCCCGCCCACCCTCATCGCTGCCATCGACGCCCGCCCGAGCGAACCCGCCTTCCTGCTGCTTCCCATTGGCCGCGGTCACCGCGCTCGCGCCCACCAGCTCCTCCTCTCGCGCGGTGACATAAGGCGCCCGCAGACTCCGGCTGCACGTCCTAATCGCCCTCGCTGCTTGCTCATCGCCCGCGAGCCACACCCGACACACCTGACGTCGGCTCGGATCTTCGCCCTGCACCCCCCCAGTCCGACCGTCGCCGGCCTTGACCACGCCCGTCCCCGCCACTTCCCTCTTACATACCCTCCCCCATCCCACCACCGCCGCGGCACCAGCTTGTCCTCGAAGCTTGGCTGCGCGATCCCGCACCACAACCACCTCCGCCATGTCTTCCCTCAAGAAGGCCTTCGAGTCGCTCAAGCCTAGCCACAGCCGCTCCCGTTCGCAGGACCGAAGCAACAGCGCGCAGCAGAGCGACGCCGAGAGCAATGCCAGTGGCGGCGTCAGCAAGACCTCCACCGGCTTCTCCTCCAAGACCAACGGCACCACCGCGTCCGGCGGCACCACGACGCCCCGCGGCTCCATCGACAGGCTCCGCCAGTCTCTCGACCACCCTCGTGGGTCCACCGCCACCGACAGGACGCACCGGGCCTCCCTCGACAGCAGGCCTCGCAACTCCACCGACCACCACCGCCCTCGCGCCACCCACAGCCCATTGGGCCTCCTGAGGAGGAAGGTCCGCGGCAGCTCCTCCGACTCTCGCTCCTCTACAGAGGACCTCCCGCTGAACAGAGATGGCCAGCCCATCAGCCGCGGCCAGGCGCGGAAACACGAGCGCCAGGCGGAGCGCGAGAAGCACAAGCTCGAGGTCGAGGAGCGCGTAGCCGCCGAGCAGAAGCGCAAGGAAGAGGTCGAGGCGAAGGCCGCCGCTGAAGAGACTGACGAGCAGAGGTCCAAGTATGGCGTGCTCCCGGTCAACAACTACGCCGGCGACATGCCTGGAGACCACCGCATTGACATCCGCAAATTGAGCCCCGACATGGCCGGCCAGGTTGTCGTCTTCCGCGCCAGACTTCACAACATCCGCAAGCTCAGTGCTCATCTCATGTTTGTTGAGCTGAGGCAACAGACTGCCACGATTCAGGGCATTTTGCAAGAGCACGGAAGCATCTCCGCACATTTTCTCTATTGGGCAGAGCATCTTCACGTCGAAACCATCGTCAAGGTTGTCGGTGTCGTCCAGGAGCCCAAGGCCAAGCAAGGCGTGGTCGAGAGCTGCTCCATCAAGAATGTCGAGGTCCACATCCACGAGCTTCACGTTGAGGCCAAGCCTGTGCAACCACTGCCCTTCACCGTCCACGAGGCGGAAGTCTCCAAGCAGGATGTCCAGCGTGAGGACGACAACCGCAGAGTCATCTCTGATCGCGCCAGGCAAAATGGCCGCATCATTGACCTGCGCACAACTGCAGCCCAGAGTGTTTTCAGAATTCAATCGGCCGTCTGCCAGGCTTTCCGTGCTCACCTGCACGGCGAGGGTTTCATCGAGATCCACACACCCAAATTGCAGGCCTCTGCATCTGAGTCCGGCGCGAGCGTTTTCAAGGTCAACTACTTTAACAGGCCAGCTTTCCTGGCGCAGTCGCCACAGCTCGGTAAGCAGATGGCCATCGCATCAGACTTCAAGAAGGTCTTCGAGATCGGCCCGGTCTTCCGCGCCGAAAACAGCAACACTCACCGTCACTTGACCGAGTTCACTGGCTTGGATCTGGAGATGGCTATTGACGAGCACTACCACGAAGTTCTCCGCCTCCTCGACAGCACTTTCAAGGCAATCTTTAGTTATGTGTACACAAACTACCGCGAGGAGGTCGAGATTGTCAAGCACCACTTCCCGTCTGAGGACCTGGTGTGGCTCGAGGAGACTCCCATTATTCCCTTCGCAGAGGGTATTCGCATGTTGAACGAGTCTGGCTGGAGGGACGACAACGGCAACCCTCTGCCCGAGGATGAGGACCTTGGCACCAGGGATGAGATCCAGCTGGGCAAGGTGATCAAGGAGAAGCTTGGTACCGACTACTACGTGCTCGACAAATTCCCCACCTCCGCGCGTCCTTTCTATGCCATGGAGGACCCTTACAATCCCAAGGTGACCAACTCTTTCGACATTTTCGTCCGCGGCCAGGAGATTCTATCCGGTGGACAGCGTATCCACGATGCGGACACCCTGATTGAGAAGATGGAGAGGCTCAAGATGGATCCCAGCACCATGGAGGAATACATGGAAGGCTTCGAGTGGGGCGCGCCGCCTCACGGCGGTGGAGGTATCGGCATGGAGCGTATTCTCATGTTGATGCTGAAGCTCGGTGACATCAGGCACGCCACTATGTTCGCCAGAGACCCTCGCTCTCTTCCGGAGAAGAAGCCTGTCGCTCAGCTCAGACACCCCGACGCCAGCACCCTCCACCCGCCCTGGTCCGGCAAGGATCGGGTTCTTGCCGGCATTGCCCTGCAACCGATCGAGAAGCTCATCGCCAACTACGGCGATGCATCCAACACTTCATGGCTCGAGCCGAAGTTCGAGCACTGGCGGGATCCTCAGACTGGTGCGGCTGTCGGTTTCGTGCAGCACGAGGGCTTCGCCATGACCATTGGCGACCCTCTTTGTCACGAGACCCAGTACACTAAGACCGTCTCTGCATACCTGCGTTACATCAAGAGGGACCGCAAGATCAAGCCCCTATGGTTGCTCTGCGGTGGTGCTACGCAGGAGGTGCTCGCGACCAAGTTCGACTGGCGCACATTCTCGGTCGCCGCAGAGCAACGCGTGGACCCCAACGACATCAAGGGTGCCAAGGATCCCGAGGTGCAGCGTAAGGTCCGTCACGCAGAGAAGGAGGGCATCAAGATCCACGACATCGCGATCGGCGCGACCTTCCCCGACGACCTTAAGGAGAAGGTCGACAAGCGCATCCAGGACTGGCTCGAGAGCCGCAAGACCAAGGGCAAGCAGGTGCACCTGACGGACGTACACCCCTGGCAAGACATGGAGCACCGGCAGTACCACTACGCCGTCACGAAGGAGGGCGAGGTGGCCTGCTTCGTCATCATGGCGCAGCTCGCGCCCGAGCACGGCTGGCAGGTCAAGTTCGCGCTCGACTTCCCCGGCGCGCCCTCCGGCGCCATCGAGGCGACCATCATCCACGCGCTCAAGGCCGTCGGCGTCGCCGGCGCGTCGAGCGTCACCTTCGGCTCCGGCGCCTCCAGCAGCTTCACGCCCGGCCACAACCTCAAGGGCACGCGCGTCAAGGTCCTCAGCAAGGCCTACCACGCTATCGCCAACGATCTGCACCTCATCAACAAGAGCGAGTTCAGAGAGAAGCTGGGCGCGCAGCCGGATCCAGTTTATGGTAAGTTTTCGCACCTCTACCTCCGTCACCACTACCCCAGCCAGAATACTGACGTATATCGTTAGTCTGCTACCCGCCCCACGGCCTCGGCCCCAGCGGCGTGCGCGGCATCATCAGCTTCTTCGAGGACGACGACGACGAGGGCAAGGTCTAAATGTCTCTTCCCCACACCAAAAAGAAAAAGCCGCCACGAAACGCGGCTCGCGGAAAGCGTGGAAACGTGAAGGCGCGGCGGCGGCACAAAAATGTTCATGACATGACCCTTCACCACACATATTCAAAGGCGGAACGGCGGCATGAGGAAGGAAGGATTGGGAAGGATACCCTTTGGAGATACGAAGCCGAGAAGGTGGATTCTCGGCGGCTTCCTGGTTTTGTTTGGACGATACGTACATCTGGGACCGCACTGGTTTGCTTAATTTCTTGTTCTCGATTGCATGGCGATGTTGGGTTGTGGATAGATGGGGAGGACGTCATAGTAGGGAACGAAACAGGATTAATTCACTTACCTTTACAAACCCCATGGTCTCACACAAGCTGGCAGTCTTCACGCTCGACATCTACGCTTTCATGCACTGTTACCACCTGCCTTCGACCAATCGCGTAACAAAAGACACCGTCGATCGACAGTTCCAGTCGCCGCGCCTCACGCAGCCACACGCCGCCGACACTGAAACGCTGACAAGCGAGGGTGCCAGCACAGCAAGCGCCTAGCCCGACGCAGGGCCAAGCTGAGACAGGGCCGCACCCTGGTCCCTGGCCAACAAACGTTGCACCTTTGTCTATACCAACGACGTCACCCTGCTTTTGCGCGCGCGTGCCCGCGACTCGCTTCAATCTATAGCGACTCTGCAGACGGTGTGTTTGTTGCCCAAGAACAGGTTTCACCGCGCTCCCTTGTCGGTGTGCGAGCTGGTGACGCAGAAGGCGCATCCCGCTGCTCTGTCAATGTTTTTAACACTGTACCTGCAGGCAGCATGGAGGTGCACAAAAGGTAGGAGTGTTTCGCACCTGACGCGCTGGACTGGTGCCCTTGCATGCGCGCATACAGAGACTCCAACTACAAACTCCCTGCGAGTGGACGTCCTCTCTCATCGCAAGAACCTTCACCAGCCTCACCACACATCCCATCCACCATGCGTTTCTCCGCCATCATCCCCGTCCTGCTGAGCGCAGCGGCGCTCATTCTCACCTTCTTGTGCATCTTCTCCGGCTCCAAGCAAGGCTTCATGGAGGATTACGCTATCGTGACAGTACGCAATCCAACCCGGCCCCCCTCGCCCTCCACAACCAACCCAGCACTAACCACACTCCCACAGCTCAACACCTCGCGCATCGCCCAAAACCTCCTCAACACCACCTCTTCCGAATCCTCCAACCCCATCGTCTCCTTCTTCGACGACATAACCAACTCCGTGCAAGAAGAAATCAACGACTCCCTCAACTCCCTCGCCCAGGACCTCGGCCTGCACGACTTCTACTCCGCGCACCTCCTCAACTACTGCGAGGGCTTCTACACGCCCTCGGACCTCCCCAACGTCACCCTTCCCCGCTCCTCCATCGCCAAGAACGTCACGCACTGCGGCAACCGCACGGCGCTGTTCAGCTTCAACCCGCGGGAGACGCTGCAGCGCGAGCTCGACGAGGCGGGGCACGGCGACCTGAACCTGACGGACCTGGCGTGGCCGGAGGAGATGGACGAGGGCGTGAGGGCGCTGGCGACGGCGGCGGAGGCGACGTTCGTGCTGTACTGCGTCGGGGCGGCGCTGGCGTTCGCGGCGCTCGTGGCGGCGGGCGCGAGCGTGTTCTTCGACGGGAGGCTGAGCGCTGTCGTGAACGTTGCGGTGGACGCGGTGGCGTTCTTGGTGCTGGGCATCGCGTCAGCGATCGTCACGGCGATTGCTGTCAAGGCGGCGCAGATCATCAACGAGAAGGGGGAGGGTGTGGGGGTCAGTGCGCAGAAGGGCGGGAAGCTCTTGGTGCTGACGTGGGTTGCGACGGGCTTGTTGTTTGTGGCGAGTTTGGTTTGGTGTGGGGTGTGTGTTGTTGGGAGGAGGAGGAGGGGAAGGGTTGGGAGGGGGAAGGGGAAGGGGTATGCCTAGGTTGATGACAGGTGAGGAGTTGCGATGAGTTTAGAGAGAGCAGGGTGACGAGATTGATGATGGATGGATGAATGAAGGCGTGGTGTGCGGTGCTTGCGCTGGACGCGAGCCTCGTGGTTATACTTGCTTCCTCGTTAGTGTGATAGATACCCCGATTTGTTCGAGAGGTCGGATTAGAATAGTTGCAGATGTATTCATGTGTTTACCGGCTTCGTCTTCATGCTGGAGTGGGTATGACCTACCACAGCATTGAGATTGAACGGACCAAACCAGACTGCAGCTGAGAAGCACAGGGAATGGAAGAGCATCGAGAGAGAGCTTGAGACCTCCCAAACATGCATTAATCATTACAGACTCTTACAACGCCGCCCCCAAACTCTCACCCTGCCCCGAATACCTCCTCTCACTCCTCTCTCCACCCTCAGCAGCCCGCAACTCCTCATCCCTCGGCCCAAAACCACCCCAGCCATCAAACTCATCCGCAAACTTGACCGCCGCCCTCAGATAGAAATTGTTCGGGTCGCCCCACGTGCCGCTCGCCTCGCGCATGCTGCGCAGCGCCTTGACATAGTGCGCGTCCGTCCTGTACTTGCCCTTCAGCGCGCGGTCCGTGACGTACTTCCAGTCGTGGCCCTCGAGCTCGACGAGTTTGATGGTGTCGATGTTGATGCGCGGGCGCAGCTGCGCGACGAAGACGAGGATGGTGAAGAGCCACCACTGGCGGACGAGCGGGAGGTGGTGTTTGTAAGGGAGCAAGGGAAGGAGGACGCGGACGGCGTGCGAGGTGTTGAGGAGGTGGACGAGGAAGAAGTCGAATTTAGGGTTGGTGCCGCTGGTTGCGTTGGATTGGTGGGAGGTGACGAGGAGGGCGACGGCGAGCTTTTGGCTTTCCGCGAATTGGTCTTTCGCGTGCTTGATGTCCCAGGAATTCCAGTATTCGAGGACGGCGGCTGTGGCTTGCTCGTTCGCTAGGAGATTCTCGATGTTGTCGCTGCCGGGCTGGTCGAAGAGGTTGTCGAAGGTCTTGTCGTGCGTTATGCGGTCGAGGATCGTGAAGAGGCTCTCTGAAGGATTGCTAGCCGGCTTGGTGTATTTGGGGTCGTCCAGGAAGACGTGCCACTCATTGTAGAAGCAGGCCGCGAGACCGAGCGCTTCTATCGCTACAGTCCGTGAGGAAAGCTCATGTGCATAGCCCAGGTGGATCAAGGGGTGGCCGAGGCCAGAAATGAGATTGTTGATGAGTGGCTCCTTGCCTTGCAGCAAGAACTCGTTCAGAAGCTGATGCCAGTCGTAGCCGTACTTGACGAGCTGGTCTTCGAAGAAGTCGACGAATGCTCGTTGGTATCTGCAGGCTTGGATTAGCTGTCCGACCAGAAGCAGGACCAGAGTGAGGCATACTCTCGCTTTCCCAAAAAGTCCCTCCAGTCATGCCTCGCGATCTCGCCGGGACTATCTCTCCATGGCTCTAGATGCTTGCTTTCCGCCTCGGAAATGTGGTTGAGCTCGTCCGCGTCCGCACCGAGAATGTAAGATGAGCCTAGGACATGAGGCAGATGGTTATGAAATCTTAGGTTGTTGTAGATGATGCTGTGGTTGATGTGGTTCGCCTTCAGAAGATGTTTCAGAGTCCTGGCCCTCTTCTCTGGCTGGTTCTCGATCTCGTGCGACTTGACTTTAGGCAGCTTGATGCCGCCGACGCCGCCGGTCCAGCTGCTGAAGTCCGGCAGTGAGGGCAGTTTGAACTGTAGCATGGCGGCACTGAAATCTGACTATAGGTGGTATCACAGGTGCAAGGTTGCTAAGCGATGAAGAATATGGCAAGAAATGGGTGAGCGACGTGTGACCGAGCAGTGCTTCCTTTGTCGCATGACGTTCAACGCCCGCGCGCTCAAAGCAGCAATCGGTTTGGAGAGCTCCAGCGAGTGATCGGCCCGGAGCCAGGGTCCTGGCTTTGTCCTACGGCCTTAAACAGCGTGTCAACATACGATCTCTCTCGCATGAATCACGCGGCCGGGCTTGATGTCCAAGGAATCATGAAAAAATGTTCCGCGACATTTTGACTTCCACAATTTCCCATGCCACCGAAGGAAGAACGGGGATGCTTCTCCCACCGCTGATCCGATAGTTCGCTGCCGATCAGGGTCTCCGACTCCAGACCATTTTGTAGACAACGAAAGAAAGCAGTAAATGGACTCCCACCCCTCACGAAACTATTTATGAGATGAAGAACATTGTTTTGGACGTCTGTCAGGTGATTTGTCGCATGTTCGGTCAGAGTTGACGTCCCATACAAAGCCTATATGACCCAAACACGTTGCCTTAGCGTACAAAAGCTCGATCGCTCATCAGTAGCTCCTACTAGCTCAAGCTATCTTTCTACTCCTTCTTTCCAGACTTGCCAGTGAAATCCCAGTTGTTCAAGTAGCCAGAGCCAGCGCTCAGGTAGGTGGCAAAGCTCAACCAGCCCAAGTAGGGAACAAGTGCATAGCCGGCGCGCTCGTCGACCTGGCCCCAGATGTAGATCAACCAGCCGGTAAGACCGGTGAGGGCAACGATATCGGCGGTGGCTTCGATGGGACGCTTGAAGCCGAAGTTCAGCGGCATGAATGCGAGGTTAAGACCAAGCTGGAGCGTGTAGAGGGTGGCGCCGTGCTTTGCGAGCTGCACAGTGTGCGGGTTGGCGCTGGTGGCGCCCACGGTCCAGGCGCGGTGGGCGGCGTAGCCCATGAGACCGTAGAGGACAGTCCAGGCAGGGCCGAAGAGCCATGCGGGAGGGCTTCCGGGACTGGGAGGGCGACGTGGTCAGATTGTAGCTTGCATGGCAGTGAGCTTCAAGGAGGATTTACTGAAGAAGTGTTAGCTAGGTTTCGGTGACAGGCTCAGGTCAAGCTAGGACTCACCGGGCGCTTCAAGGTGGCATATTGATCCTGTGTTTGTGCTAAAGCGTGGTCAACACCAGGCATTCCACGGTCATCGATCTGTGTTCGTACTACGAGTCGCAAAGCCCACTGCAGTACCGGCGGCGATGGGCAGCAGGATGGAGGCCGGCGCGTTCTCAAAGAGGACGGCCGGGAGGGTCAGCGAGGGGACATAGGTGGTCATGATGTCGTGCGAACAACTATACAGGATTGTGATGCTATGATTGTGCGTATGAGACCGGCAGCACCAGGCAGTGGGCCATCATATACAGTACGCGCCGTCGGTCCACGCTTGCTTGCTTGCCGGCGCAGCCGAACGCCGCGGCGGGCCAGCCGAGCGGCCCCAGGCTTCGTCTCCGCGAGCACGAGCTGTCTCCAGCTGCTGCTCCAACTCGCCGCTCCAGCCTCCGCCCTCTCACCACTCGCAACACCTCAGCCGCTCCAACACCAGCGCGCGCGAGGCCACCACCACCGCCGCCCTCGCCCACGTCCATTCTGTCAGTTATTCCCCCCTTTCGCGTCTTCTTCCTTCCGGGCCCCGTCGCCTGCTACACCATTGTCCTCCTCTCCCCGCCGCGCCGCCCGACACCCATGCCGCCGACGCCTCGCAGTCGTCGGACGCTCATGGCGTCCGCTCCTGCGGCGGCGGCGCTTGCGTCTGCGATCTTCTTTGATCCGACCTGATCTTTTCTATCATTCGTTCCCGCTACTTCCATTCACTGCCACTGCTGCTGCTGCTGCTCTCGTTATCTTTGCCGCTCGTCGTACCATTGGCGCTCGTTTGTCCACTTCTAACGGCAAACAGTCCTTCCATCCTTCCTCGCCTCGTCTCTTACGACTTGCGCACCTTGCGCCTCGCCGACAACAACACTCACCGAGCTGCCGCTAGCACCGTTCATTAGGCACCACCCATCTCGCCGTCCGACCTCTGTGCACTGCCACATCTCACTTCGGCTGATGGAGCTCAGCTGTCGCTGAAAGAACATCTGTCTAAACACGATTGATACCCACCCGCTCATTACTTCGCCATGGACACCTACAGCAATTACTCGCGTGGCACTCCCGATCCTGCGCCTCTGTCGCGCGTCTCCACGCGCGAGCGTGACGAGTACCGATCATCTGATCCTTACCGCGACAGACGCCGCTCTCCGCAGCCTGGTGAGTTCCGCAACAGCTACAATCGTTCCACTCACCGCTTCAGCTTACCATTTCGAGACCGTCGCCGTGACCGCGATGATCGTGACCGCAGAGACCGCCGCCGCTCCCGCTCCCCTGCTGCGATCGACCGCTACCAGCCCGATCGCGTCCCTCGCGACGACTACTATTCGCGCCGTGACGATGACCGCAGCGACCGTCGCGACCGCCGTCGCTCTTCTCCTGACCGCATGGGCGCCGGCGCCATTGATCGATACGTTCCGAATCAGCCGGATGCTGCACCCGTCCTCGTCAACCCTCTTCCAGACCCTATGAAACTTGAGTTCCAAGTCGGCTTCACGTGGTTCGCTGAATGGTGGCGCGCGGAGCAGCGTGTCAAAGAAGAGAAGGATTACGCGAAGACCGGGCGCCGAGCTCCCCTCAAGGGTGACCGCGAGATGCGCGCGGATAGGGAGGCGGAGAGACCGAAGATCCAGGCTGCATACGATCTGTACAAAGAGAATCTGCAGAAACAACAGGCACAGACATTCGTACGCTTGCACAAACACGAGGATTGGTTCCGGGAACGCTACGTGCCTGAAGTTCACGAGCCGTTCCGCTCCAAGCTGATGGAATTCCGCAAAGGTCTCTTCGAACAGTGGGAACAAGATCTGAGCAACGGTACATTTGATGAGTTCACGTTGGAGGGTATTTACAAATCCGAGTCCAACGGACTCGGTGGAATTCTTGAAAAAGAAGAGGGAGAGACGAGCGCGGCTGCAGAAGTTCTCGGCGTCGGCGACTTGCTCCCGTTGCGAGGTGGAGACATTCGTGATCAGGTCGCCCAACTGCCCACTCTCCTCATAAAGACCATCGGTCCAACCGTGACACGTGAGAAGCTCGAAGCTTTCGCAAAGGAACACCTTGGAGAAGATGAGGGTGGCTACAAGCATCTTTCTCTCTCCGATCCCAACCCATTAAAGCGCTGCCACCGCATGGGTTGGATCATTCTCAACCCTGAGCCCTCTCGCGAGGAGGAGATGCCAGACTCCCGACCGGAAGAGAACGGCAGGGAGGGTGAGCAGGGTGAGGATGGAGAGCATAAGTCGGGTAGACCCGACAACTTCCTCACAACGAGCGAGCGTGGTCTCGACAAAGTAAATGGGAAGACGATCGAGGACTCCGAGCGCGGAAACTTCACTGTTCACTGCGCTCTCCACCGTCCTCCGGATGCTCCGCGCAAGAAGGCGTTGTGGGACCTGTTCTCTGCGCCTGAGCGCATCCAGCGCGACTTGGACCTAGCCACTCGCCTCGTCCGCAAGCTTGACAATGAGTTGGGTGAGGAGTACTTTGGTGTCGCGAAGATTGAGGAGCGTGTCCACCAGCTGGCCGAGAGCGGACAGCTGCAGCCTGCTGCCCCGGCCAAGCCCGCTCAGAACCCTGACGACATGGACGAAGGCGAGGAAGAAGAGGAAGGCATGATCGAGGAAGACGAGACCGACGATGAAGAATTGCTCATGAAGAAGAAGAAACTCGATCTTCTCGTGGAGTATCTACGCCGCGTCTACAACTTCTGCTTCTTCTGCGTCTTTGAGTCCGACTCCGTACACGAGCTCCAGCGCAAGTGCCCCGGTGGCCATCTCCGCCGCCCGCGTGCTTCTCTCACAAGTGCTGCGAAGGAGACTGCCCGCGCCTCCGCGTCAGGCGAAGCTTTCCCTTTGAGGAAGAACAGTAAGGATGCGAAGAACGAGGACGGCAAAGCCGATGTTGGCGAGGATGGTGAAATGGAGCCCGAGAGTCCGACCGAGGAGCGTAAAGCACCGAAGCCTTCTGTTCGTAACACGCAGCAGCTTCAGCGTGCGTACAACTGGGTCAAGACGTTTGAGGAGAAGATTCTTCAAATCCTTGAGCCGGAGAATGTCAACGTTCGCAAGATCGGAGGCGTGCCGGTGGAGGAGGGCATCGAAGAAGAGTTGAATAAGGTGAGAGGGTTCTCTGCCATCATCGTTGCAAACTGTATCATTTCACTAACACAATGCAGTTCGTCAAACAAGAAGACACCAACAAATTCCGCTGCAAAGTCCCCGAGTGCACCAAGCTGTTTAAGAGCAACGAGTTCTGGCGCAAGCACGTCGAAAAGCGCCACGAGGACTTCCTGGCACGCGTCCGCTCTGACCTCGAGCTCGTCAACACCTACGTCCTCGACCCGGCCCACATCGCCCCCAGCCGGAGCGACGCCAACTCCAACGGCCACTTCCCAATTGGCAACGGCGGTCAGCCCACAGGCACCCCCCGCGGCTTCTCGCTCGGCGGCCAGTTCCCCATGGGCTTCCCCATGGCCGCCGGCATGCCCAACTCCGTCACGCCCGCCGGCTTCGCGGCGCCAGGCATGTTCGCGCCCGGCATGGCGGCCGGCTGGGGCCCGCCGGGCTCCGCCACCAACCCCGTGCCCGGCATGATGGGCGGCGTTGGACCAATGCGCCACGGCGGCCGCTACTCAAACGGCGGCTACCGCATGGCGAACCCCTACGCTCGCCCCGACGGTCGCGGCCGCCAGCCTAGTTTTGGCAGCGCGAGGGGTTTCGAGGGCGGGCTCGTCGGACCGCCGCAGGCAACTGCGGGCAGGAGCTTGAGGAGCTACGAGGATTTGGATGCGGCGGGTGGGGAGAAGGAGGCGCCAGCCGAGTTGGATTACTAGGGTTGAAAGCGGAGGTGATTGACTTTGTGCTGGTGGGCATGAGGCTGGGATCGCGAGAGAGAACGCGACTGTAAGAATGCGGCGGCGATCGCGTCGTTTGTTCGGAAAAGCACTTGGCCACTGCGCCACTCGAGAATTGTTTTACAGACCTCTAGACAAGACACGCCATGCTGGCGACTTTCTTTTTTGTCCTTTGTAGCTTGAAGTTTGAGTTCAAAGGGTGTCAAGTGCAGGCGCGAACTCACGTTCAGCTATCATCGGCCGGAAGAGCTGAAATACTCACAAGATTGGATCGTTTTGGGAGCGGCCGGGAGCGGAGCAATCGGGAATTTTCTGTAGCCGTGCGATAGGACGAAAGCATAATGCTTGTCACATTCTTCAATGCGGAATCACTTTCACGTGCGAATGGACACTTCTCTCTAGTTGCTCAATAAGGAGCCACGGTGCGGTCACAGAGAGACAGATATTGGGGCAATGCAGGCTTCATGTAAGACAAATTGATTTATTCCTATACACCAAGCTTCTCCAACAACCGATCCTCGACACCTTCCAAGATATACCTATGGTCGATGACCTCCAGGTTCTCGCCCTCGGCATTGAACAGCTTCTCCGGATCCTCGGCGCCGCCCATCGGGTTGGCGCCCATCTGCGCCTGCTGCATCTGCTGCGTCATCTGGTTGGCCGCGTTCTTGCTGCCCAGGATGAAATTGTAGACGGGCTGCAGGCCGAACAGCGTCAGGAAGTACCAGGACAGCGACGAGACCCATCGCACGTCCAAGTCGCGGGTGCCGACGCCGGCTTGCAGCATTTGCTTGAATTGGGGCGTGAGGGGGAAGGGGAGTTTCACTGGGTGCAGCGTTAGCACGGCGTCCCGTAGACAAAAGAGGAATGAGGAAGTCCTTACTGATCACGTATCCGCTGAAGAAAGCGTTGATCCAGCCCATAATCAAGCTCTGCGGCACCATCATGGCGACATTGCCCTTCATCATGCCCATCATGCCCTCCATCATCGCGGGGTCGCTCATGGGATTCGGTCTCGCCTTGCCCCTCGCGTCCGGGTCAGCGAGGAACTTGCCCTCCTTGGCGCCCTCGAGGAAGGCCTCCTTGCGGCGCTCGAAGGCCGCTTTCGAGACCTGCTGGTAGTTGTTCCGGAGGTTCTGGGCGCGCTGCAGCGAGCGCTGCTCGCGGATTTTGGGCAGGGGCTGGCGTTTGGGTGTTGACTGGAGGAGCGTGCTGAGGTAGTGACGGAGTACGCCGGTCAGGATCATGACTACGGTGATTGGGAGGAGGATCCAGTAGCTGCGGAGGGCTGTCAGTGATGTTCTGTTCGGTTGTCACGGCAGGGTGGGCGTACAAGAGCGCAGGATCCCGGTGGATCTGCTGTTCCACCAGGCCGGCCATGGTTGCGAGTTGGAGAGAGTGTGGTGGTCGAAGAGTGAGGCGGCAATCGGGGCGAGACGAGGTGCGGTTGCGTTCGTCCTGACTTGACCTCCAGCTTCACATGCAGCGGATCCGCAACGCCAAGCGAAGCCGAACGCTAGCTGTCCTCCACCAAGCAGCTTCAATGACACGATCAACACACGGCTCACACACAACTTGTAAAGAACTGCCTTCAGAATCGATTGACCTGTACAGTCAGAGATTGGGGAACTTGCAAACATGGCGGAAACCAAGATATCGCCGTACTCCCTTCCCGACCTCAAGAACACGACCGACGACGCGCTCGGCAACTACCTTCGCGGCATTGGCTTCAAGCAGGACAATACCAAGACCGACGTTAAGCTCGTCGTTGGATATACTGCTGTGGCGATTGCTGGAGCAACTTTCGTGGCAGACTACAAGCTCGGCTGGGAAGCGACAAAAGGCTGGACCGCTGTCGCCATGGCCGCATACGCGATTCTGAACGGCTTCTTTACATACTGGCTCTGGTTTGTGGAGAAGGGATTGGTATTCGAGGGTAGCAAAGATGGGAAGACGGTGCGTTACATTGTCCTCGGCGACAGATTACATTACTCGCTAACACATCACAACCAGGTCTCCATCCAATCTAAAACCAACAAGCACGACCCGACCTATTACCTCGACGTCACAACTTCCTCCTCCTCTTCCACCCCAAGCACCAGACAGATCAAGACACCCTTCACAACCTGGTTCACAGCAGACGGATACTTTGTCGCAAAGCCATTTCAGCAATGGATCGCCAGCAGCATAGAAGCAGTTGGGGATGTTGACCAGAAGAGCGCCCTCCGCGACGAGCGCGATGAGCTCGCTGCTCCGGGACCTCAGACGAAACTCACGGCTTCGGCATCGCTTGGCGAGACCCAGGATGTAGCTGAGACTACGGGCAAGAGTAGCAAGAAAGCGAAGAAGCGAGGCTAGAGGACAGGGCCATCTGGTCTGATACAGAAAGCAAGGCGTTCATCATGATCCAATACCCAATTCAATATCCACGAGCAGTCAAGATCTGTGCTTCGTTCAATCTGGGTTCTTGATCTCCACCCTCCTTTCATTGCCCACCAAACCACCCCAGCATTCCACCCCCAAGAGCTAAGTTAACCGCAATGAATGGCCAGTGGTCCCACTCTCGTCGCCCCAATTGCAGCCGAGTAGCCCAACCATCCACGGCGGGTGCAACAGAGCCAGCTACCATTATCCACCCGAGCACTTCGCGGTTACCGAAATACCGTGCAGCGAGCACAAAGAGCCCTAGGGCTAAGTCTCGACCGCCGAAGAACCGCACCAGATTGTCGACGAGCTTTTGCGCTTCGGCATCTTTTGGGCTTGGAAAGTGGAGCAGTTTGAGCATGTGGCGTGGACGGAGTAAAGCGGTGATTCCGAGCGTTGTAGGGATCAGACTGATCACTGCGGCTGTGTTGGGCAGCACCTGTGAGTCTGGAGAAAGTATGGAGGTTGCCATTTTCTCGAGGATTGATACGCAGTTTGCGTTCGAAGGAGGATCGGCGCTTCTTGATCGTGTGGATGACTGGAAGCCTCAAGTAGCTTGCGATCTCAGTGCGACCGTGGCTCACAGCTCTTGTATACACTGGGCATCCCTTGTACCTCTCGCCACACGTCCCACCTCCATCTCATCTCCATGTCAGCACTCACACCACTAGCCCCCAGTAAGCATGGGCTGAACGCCAGGCATTCCGATTGACATTTCGACAAAGTCGTCTCGTCTGCCAACATTGCCCTCATCATTCAGGAAATTGTAGGTGAACATTCGGAATCAAAATAGATAGCCCGCGCCCATCACAGGGTCAACCGCCCACGGCTTTCCCCGCGCAAACGACCCCACCAAACACCACCACTCCACGCTTCTAGAATCCACAAGGACGCCACTTTATTTTAGCCGGACTGACTCCACTTGCACTCCCACCAAGGGCGACCCGACCCCGTGACCCCAAGCCAATAGCTCCCCACAGGAGTGCCGAGTGGAGGAGAAGACGGCAACGGGGCATTGTGAGCCGACATGGCATTCTTTCAAAGGCCGAGCATGCCGAAGAGCCAAATGTTCTCGAAAGCGTCCACCTAGACAGACCCTTGCCCTTGAGGGATACACTACAACAAAACACCCAAGATGGGCCGCGAAAACGACATGCAAGGCAAGGTCTTCGCGATCACCGGCGGCGCATCAGGCATCGGCCTCGCGACTGCCCAGATCCTCCACGCCCGCGGCGCGAGCGTAGGAATTGGCGACATCGACCCTGCGGCGCTCGAATCCGCCCGCAACACAATTCAGCAGGCGACAGACCGGGTCCTCTTCACGCCGCTCGACGTCAGCAAACGCTCCTCCGTCGACTCTTGGATCGCATCCATTGTCGAGAAGTTCGGCAAGCTCGACGGCGCCGCGAACTGCGCAGGCGTGATCGGCAAGCACCACGGCACGCGCAAGCTGGAAGACATCGAGGACGAGCAGTGGGATCTCATCATGGGCGTCAATCTGACGGGCATGTTCTACTGCATGCGCGCGGAGCTAGCGGCGATCAAAGGGCCTGGGAGTGTGGTCTGCGTGAGCTCGGTTCAGGGGACCATTGGCTTTGCGAAGCACGCTGCGTATGCGGCGAGCAAGCATGGGATTTTGGGACTGGTGAGGAGTTCGGCGAAGGAGGTTGGAGAGAGGAATATCAGAGTGAATGCTGTAAATCCGTAAGTCGCATCTGGTACTGGAAGTAAGGATTTTTTACTGACGATGATCACTACAGGGGTTCGATAGAAACACCTCTCATGCACAAGCGTAATGCTTTGGAGGATGTCGATCAGAGCTACCACCCGACTCCGATTGATCGTCTTGGTACTTCAGAAGAATGTGGCAATCTTATCTCGTGGCTTTTGAGCGACGAGGCTACGTTCGTCACCGGGGCTACTTACTCAGTGGACGGTGGGTGGGCATGCTAAATCAACAAGTCGCCAAATCAAAATTTGACGAAGGGTGACCTCCCTGAAAGTGTGAAATCGCTATGCTTTCGTGACTGTATCTATTCTTGAGGAACTGCAAGCTTAATCTTGCCCTGCTCGTCGTACACAATCTCCCTGATCTTTACGCAACGCAAGTGGTTCTTGCCCGAAATACTTGTGTCGTGGTAGAAGAGGTACCACTTGCCCTTGAACTCGGCAATCGAGTGGTGGGTCGTCCAACCCTTCACCGGCTCAAGAATGCGGTCCTGGTACGTGAAAGGACCGAGCGGGGAGTCACCAATCGCGTAAGCCAGGTAGTGCGTGTCTCCAGTCGAGTAGGAGAAGTAGTACTTGCCATTGTACTTGTGCATCCAAGCGGCCTCGAAGAAACGCCTGTCGTGCTTACTGGCGTGGATCGGCTTGCCGTCGGTGTCGTTGATGACAAGGTCCTGTACATCGCTAGAGAAGGTGTGCATGTCTTCACTCAGCTTGGCCACGCGAGGCATGAGTGCAGGCTCGTCGCCGCTGGCCTCCATGGTCTCGTATGCGTCGCGCTTAAACTCGCCGGTGCGCCAGCACTGGAGCTGGCCACCCCAGATGCCGCCGAAGTAGAGGTAGGCCTGGCCATCATCGTCGACAAAGCTGGCAGGGTCGATGCTGTAGCTGCCAGGGATTGGCTCTGGGTCGGGCTTGAAGGGGCCTTCGGGTTGGTCACCGACGGCCACGCCAATTCTGAAAATGCCCTCCCTGTCTCTGGCTGGGTAGTAGAGGTAGTATTTGCTGTTCTTCTCGGCTGCATCAGGAGCCCAGAGCTGCTTGTCAACCCAGGGAATATCCTCCGCCTTGAGTACGACGCCGTGGTCGGTGACGGGTCCTTCGACATTGGGCATGGAAAAGACGTGGTAGTCGTTCATGTCGTACTGATCTCCGTTGTCGTTGTCCTGGATGTCCGTCTCCCTGTCATGAGAAGGATAGATGTAGAGCTTGCCATTGAATACATGAGCACTCGGGTCAGCTGTGAAGAGGTGGCTGACGATGGGACTGGGGTCTTTCTGAGTGGGGTCGGTCATTGTTGCGGTGTTATATATCGGAATATCGAAGATTGACTTCACGAATGTCTAGACTGCGCAACGTAGACCTTATACTTCCTGTCCTACCTTTTGAGCCGGGAATTGAGGCTTGAGCTTGATCAGGGAGGTGAGCGTTTAGCCTAATGAGCGCTGAGTGGAGTGTGAAGACAAGAAAGGTCAGCCTCAACTCTTGGGAATTGCTCGGCGGAATCAGTAGAATCTCTGGCGCCTGAATGCGAGGCTCTAGATTTACCATGCGGCTGCTTCGCAAGAAAGATACTCCTTACCGCAGTATTGCCAGTGACAAGGTCTGGTGCGGATGTTCATCATGGTGCCTGGGCTAGAGGGCGAGATGCCGAGGTCCAATCGGCGCTCGCCTGCCCGCCAGCGCGCGACTCCAATAGGCCATAGAGCAGCCCATCAGACCACATGATATCACGAACCGCAATAACGGTAAGGCTTGTTGAAGACGCTCAAGCCCGCGTGTCCTGCAGTCGATGCTGAAGGTCAGAACTTATGAGTGCAGCGTATGTGCCGGGCTGCGAGGTCTCAATGACATCAATGATGTTAGACGTCATCATGAGATGCCTCTCTGTGGAGTCGAAGAGGCATGCTCCTCCATTGATATTGTAAGCAGAAAGCAGTCAGTGTAGAATCACTGCCTCAACGATGCTATCTCTCTTCGCAAAATCAGCACCCAGCGCACTTAGACCACTAGCAATTACAGCCTCGAAGCCAGCTTTCACTGTCGTCCAGAACCGAGCCATGTCTTCTTGTGAGTACAACGCATATCGAATCAACATGGAATGCTGCTGATACCCTCAAAGCTCAGCGTACCAACGAGCAGCTGAAGGCCAGCACTCTCTTCGATGTCTCCCACCTTACGGCCGTCGTCACGGGCGGCGGCACAGGCATTGGCCTCATGATCACACAGGCTCTTGTCTCGAACGGCGCAAAAGTTTACATCACAGGAAGACGCAAGGAAGTGCTTGAGAACACAGTAAAGACGTACAACTCTGGTCCGGGTAGCTTGCATGCCCTTCCCGGCGATGTCAGCAGCAAAGAGGGCGCCATTCAGCTCGCCAAGGATCTCGAAGCGAAGGAGCCCAATGGCTTCCACCTGTTAGTGAACAATGCTGGTATTGCAAGAGACGACAACACAAAATTCTGTGAGTGGTCAGCCTGAAACGATCAAGCCAGAATTTGAACTAACGAGCTGCAGCTGCCAACGGTCAGCCTGAAATGACCGACGCCAATGCCATCAGCAAGCACTTCCTCCGTTCAGAGGACTCCCAGTGGGCAGAGACTTTCAAGACCAATGTCGCTGGCCAGTACTTCATGGCCATGGCCATGCTTCCTCTCCTCGCCAAGGGCCGAGATGTCACCCCTGGCTACACGTCCCAGGTCGTCAACGTCAGCTCCATCAGCGGCCAAATGAAGGGATCTAGCAACGGCCAGTTCGCCTACGCCTCCTCGAAGGCAGCTTTCACCCATGTTGGTCGTATGCTTGCAACGACGTTTAAGGACTGCAAGGTCCGCGTTAACACTATTGCACCCGGCATCTTCCCGTCTGAGATGACGACCG
Organism: Septoriella neoarundinis; assembly: GCA_022813125.1. Classification (NCBI taxonomy): domain Eukaryota; kingdom Fungi; phylum Ascomycota; class Dothideomycetes; order Pleosporales; family Phaeosphaeriaceae; genus Septoriella; species Septoriella neoarundinis. Next base: position 69,242 of record JAKLND010000011.1, on the reverse strand, counting down.
GTAAGAGCAACGAGCAGAACAAGTCTGAGCTTTCCACAAAGATCGGCAACCCAGCCGGCAGAGGAGGGCATGACAGCGACATGGCAGCCACAATCCTTTTCTTGGCCGGCAATGGCGGTCTGTTCTACAACGAGCAGATTCTTTACCCCGATGGAGGTGAGAAGCCACATCCAATAGCAAAAGAAGTTTTAGCTAACACATTATCAGGCTCCACTCTTGCGCAGCCGGCAGCGAAGTAATGGATCGACGACTTTCATGAAATGTACAGTATAGCATACCTATCTCTGTGGGCATGATGACCTTTGGGGAGTGGTAAAACTTGGTAGCAGCCTGTTGAAGAGTGCTTTCTCAGAGAGACTCGAGTAATGTAACCTCGCTTAACCCAGTTACCTCACATCATTAGTAGGAATACGTTCTTGCCATTGGCCAGCTCGCCCACATGCGTACTTCTGCCGGCTGCCATCACTGCAGTACTGACCAGGTCCGTTCATAGTACCGCAGACATTCACTCATGATTTTCGTCGTCCAAGTGATCAGATGCGTAATCAGGCGGTTCACTTGACATCAACCAGCGACATGAACAGGTTTTCGTCCCATCCAAGCCATAGACTAGAACCACAAACTGCGCTGACGATTCACGAGGATCATACGGTACCTATCGCTGATTACCATCCGATTCCGGCAATCTCTCAGCGATAAATACCAGACGGCCAACAAAGAGACTCTTTTTCGGCAGCAACAATGAATTCGAGCGCGGACCTGTACACCCCGCTCCAGCGAGCTTGCTTGCTGGTATGTACACCATATGCAGTGGACACATGACCATGCGCGGGTATACTGACATTGTACAGAGCGCTCCTATCGTCGCCGGGGCCTTCGTCGCGGCCTTGGCCGCCTATTCTTACGGTGCGTATAGCACCGATGGTACCGCCGCTGCCGCCACCAAGGTCGACGGCTTGGTAATTTCCATTTCGGCCCTCTTGGGCGGCTGGGCCTATTTCCAGACCCACGAAGAAGAAGTGGCCAAGCTCTTCAGCGGATGGGAGGGGTTCGCCCAAGCCGTGAGCCTCATTCTGCGCCGCGCCGTCGTTAGCCTGGCACAGTTCGCCCTGGTCATTCTGGGCATACTCGCTCAACTACTCCTGCTTGCTGGCCGTATCGCTCTCCGCCTCGTCCAGGGCGTTCGTGGTGCTATCAGCAATCTTCAAGAGGCATTGCGCCCGGCCGCCACCGAGATCTATATACAGTACGACACGGCCAACCACGGACACCTCGCCAACCTCACTCGGCAGCATTTGAGTGTGGCACGCGACACGCTCGCTTGCTATCTCCGCTGGGGAGCAGTAATCGGCTTCGTCCTGTTGATTATCTCTGGCCCGCCCACCGAGACCGACACCTCCGTAGCGCCAGAACCAGCGATCCGACCCTACGTGGTCCCGGACTGGGTCATCAAGGCGCTGCCGGAGAACCGGCCTCGCGACGGCAGCAGCAGCCATTACAGACCCGACGATCATCCTACTGTCAAGTGGGATGTCGAGGTCGACGAGGAGGGTTACAGACTCCTCAGCACCACTGAAGACCCGACCGACACGACCTGGCACTCCGAGACCACCACGATGATGTCTGAGACCACCGGGGTCAACCCAATGGTGACGGGGAAGCCGGCGACCACCGGTGTTGCCACTGAAAGGTTGCTCGGGCCCGAAGAGTTGGATGCATTTTGTGCTGTCTGCAGGCAGAGACACTGCTGTAAAGTGGCGAGGGAGACACTGAGGAGGACACGCTGAGTTGGCGTCGCGCCAGAAGCGCACTTGAAGAGAGCAGAAGGCTCTCAATGGCGACGAGATGATTTCCATGAAGGCAGCAGAGTCTACGGCCCTCAGCCTCCGGAGATATACGCAATATACCTTACTCAAAACGTCCAGAATGGACGTTCCCAGCCAATTTCACTTACACGCTTGTGGAGAAAATCGTTATCTGGACTCTGATGACAATCTGGAGTGCCTCGCATGGGAAAGACTCAACAGAGACAACCACCTTTCAGCTCCAAGCCAACAACCAAACTTACAGTTACACAATCCTCCGAATCCGGACACAAAGCTCACCCTAGTCCACTCTTTGTCCAACCCGCAGAGTCCTGCCGCACTCAGCGGTCAGTAATGAGCCGCCGCACAAAGGGAACCAAGGCAGAGCCACCATGAACTTCCTTTGCACTCTTGCACCTTCAGCGCCCTAAAGCTTTTTTCACAATCAAGTTGCGACAGATCGTGCGATTCGATAGTTCTACAGGGACGGGACAGCGACCCCTTGCGTCAGCCACGCTACATTCCTAGCTTTTACTGGTCGCCATGTTTGCTCCGCCGCCAACCGCCACTCTTTCTCGTGCGGAGATCCAGGCACGTCGCGCTCAACTACAGGCAAAGCGTGCAAGCGGCACAGCTGGAGCCAGCATCAGCAGTGCGAGCGAACTGGAATCGAAAGACGCCCAAAGTCCGAAAAGCGACAAGAAGAAACCCAGCAGGTTCGCCGGCAACAAGCGGGAAGTCGAAGAGATCAACGAGGCCGACAAAGAGGCTTGGAAGATCAAGAGGCCCGTTACAGGGAAGGGAAAGTCGGCCAGAGAAGGAGGCAGCGGCGTCAGTTTGCCTGCCACGCTACTACCACCTCCGCCAGCGCCACCTGGACCACCAAGCTTGAATACCGGTAGCGATGCCGGAAGTTTCGTTGGCTCGCTCAAAGGCGACGGCGCTGCTCCTTCCCCTGGCTCCGACCGCAAAGGCAGGGCGCCGCCCAAGCGTCCAGCAAGGCCTTCTGGAGAGATGTTCCTGAGCCCTCCTTTGTCGTCAACGTCAGACTCGTTTCCTCGCGCATCCACGCCCGAGTCTCTGGCTGCAAGCTCGTTCAGGAGCGCTAGTCCGGCTACACCATCTGGCTTCAATACACCTCCGCCAGTCCCTGGCGCCTTTCCTATGCAACCGAGTCCGCTCGTCACACCGTATACCAGCAGTCCAAAGCTACCACCACTCCCAAGTCCGCCAATGCTTCCAGGCTTTTCCTCTGCACCACCTTCCACGCCACCGCCGCCGATCCCCGCGAAATCGCCGTTGCGACGAGGTCGCCCGAATTCGAACCCAGTAAAATCGACCGCGCCCAAAGTCGAGATGCCCAAGAAACAGCACACGCTGTCCGCAGACACCGGCCTCAATGCCGCAGTGGCAGGACTCAGGATGCAAGACCCGATAGCCATGGGTCAATCAAGAGGTGAGCAACCACGTCCACCTCATCCATCTCGCGCGGCCACAGCGCCGGCTGAACTGTCTGTTCTGACTGGTATCGAGCCTCTTCAGATTCGCAAGGCGGCGCCAAAGACGGAAGCGTCTTCATCGCGAAGTGGGATTGGGAGTAGCAGAGTCGTGTCTCCCAAAGCGATCCCACCGCACATGTACCCGCAAAGGGTTGGTAAGCAAGCTGGCGTCAGGCGTCAATTCGTCGCGCACCACAGACGAGGAAGCTCCGGCGCATCTGCACGATTTGGCGCCCAGAGGAAGGCGAGGTCTCCCACGTCCCTTGCACCCCTAAAGCAACGCAAGATCAAGGGTGAGACAATGGGAATGCTCCAAACGACTGGATTCTTCTCCGGCATCAAAACGACGCAGATAGTGTCGGCTACCAGCTTCCTCGACAAAGAATTGCCAGAGACACCAAACAGCATCGTCCCGACCCCAACAGAGCTCTATCAGCCTTCTCGCAATTCGCTCCTCGCAGCGCGCAGCAGATCGCTGAGCGGCGGCAGCGTCGGTCGTAGCCCTCTCTCCGTGGTTGGAGAAACAGATGCAAAGGCCAACGGCTCCCTCGACACATCACTATACTTCCCAGCTGAAGACCTCTCTCCGCACCGCCTTACGACCATCATGGAAAACAGGCCTCTGTCCGAGAACTCACCCCCAGCCTCCGGCACAACGACACCAACCGCAACACAGATCCACCTCCGCGGCGGCTCCGTAGTTACCGTAACGCCGCCAGAGCTTACAGCATGGCAGCGATCGGTTTACATCCAGGGCCCCATTCGGCTGCCCAAGCCCGTCATCCTGCCGCGGAAGAACAGCGTCGCGAGCATGGAGCCATTCCAGGAAGCCATCGACCGCGTTTATCAAAGTGCGCTGTTCGTACCCAGACGGCGGAGCGACGACGCCATCGTCGACGACATCTGCGATTTCTTCGATGACTTCGGCTTCGATGACGCCGAGTGCGAAGGCGGCTTGCTGGCTGTCGAACCTGCGGAGGCCAACGATGTGGAGGAGATGGACGTAGACGGCGGAGACGAGACCGCTGGAATGGAGACTGAACGCTTCACTACGCCGCCTGGCTTCCCAACCCACGGCGACCTCAGCCCGATCGAGAAAGTCGTCGCCAAAGACGTCGTGCAGACCACGATGAGCAAAGCAGCACCGTCGCTCATCGCGGTGCCACCCGAGCCCTTGCCACCCGTGGACAACGAAGAAACGCTCCGAGCGCGCGGCATCGCGCGTCTAGCGCACCGAGCAGCCGAGAAGGCCTCGCGGCCGACTTCGGACAAGGCAAACGCTGCGCCGAGCGATGGGCAATCTGCAATGCTGCCTTTGCTGCCGCCACCGGAAGAGAGCATGCTGGACGCCGTGCTGGAAGCCAGCCAGGGCGGGGAGAACGATTGGTTCGTGGAGGGGGATGTCGGCGGCATGGATTGGGACGATGACGAAGATGTCGAGGAGGCGGATGGGGCTTCGTGGATGAATCCCGCGTGGAGGCGCAATCGGGGCTTGGCTTGGTTGGGCGGGAGGGGTGGGATGAGGGCGCAGAGGTGAGGCGTGGAGTTGCTACCTGTAGAGCGAGGAGTACTTGGGGGGTGCGAGTTGCGAAATCCTCATTCCGTACATGCTCATGAATCTGCTCCGTTTGATGTCAACCTGATGCCCATAAATTGAAAACATACCTACACTTTCAATCTTGAGAGATCTTCGTGTGTCGTGGGACTCTAGTCACGTGCAACGTCGTTGCCTTCGTCTTCTTGCGCGAGTGCATCTGGCTAGATCTTGGGCACCACGTCGTGCGTCTCAGGCCGCACAACCATATCTGGCTATCTCTATTGTGACACATACATGATCAGACCATACTGCCCGACGAGTTTACTGTATGCCTGAGGCACAAGGACTGCCAGCGCATTGCAACGGCCAGCCGTCAGAGAGGGTGGTGCCAGGGCGTTGGTGGCTGCCGCGAGCGCGCTGGCAGTCCAGGGTTGTGCCGTCTCAAAGCCACGCAGTCCAGAGCCATGGTCTGACCCAGGCCGGCGTGCCGTACACACGCGGCTCGGTGCTACTTGGAACAGCGATAGGACTGAGCATAGTCTAGGTAGGTACTCGTGAGCTGTCGTCGGGGATGGCTTCCACGCTCCCTCTGCCAAGCCGGTTCGACGTCCCCTTCTCCCCATTCGCTGCCTCACTGCTTCTTCTGCTGATACAGGGGCGGCTGCATACGCATATGTACGCCCCATTTGTTCGCCTTGGTGGCTTGAAAGACGAGCTTCCGTGCCGCGCTGCTGCAGAGAAGCGCATGACTCCTTTTGTAGCAGAGCTAGCTGGTGTGCGTTGCCTCGATCTTGCGGCCTGACCAAGAGGCCGCAATATCAGGCTGCCCGTGATGGAGGTCATAAGAAGGCTGGGTATCTCTGCCTTACAAGATCGAAAAACATCCATACTGCGACAACCTGTTCAGCAAGCTATTTTAGTGTCACCGCCCACAAACTGAAGTAGCTCGTCTCTCCGAACAGCCTGGGAGCCAGCCTCGTCACTATGGCTGGCAACTTGGGTAGCACCCTGACGGCAACGCTGGAACGGGATAGGCTGGCTATCTTCAACACCACCGAATCCCGCGAGACTCAGAACCGACTCTGGTCGGAGCACAAGGCCCAGGCGAAAGCCTTTCTGGCCGACGACGATGCCGCCGAAAGCGCCGTCCCACAATTCGCTTCTTCTTTGAAAAGCGGTCTCTCTCATGTATGGACTTCCGGCTCTGTGACTTGGACTCTGGGACAAAGGTGCTGTCATTCGAGCTAACCTATCTAGGCCTTCGCCGGACGGAAACGCGCCCTCGAGCCTCTCAGCAGTCATCCATGCATTGCCGAAGATGTCTCAGCAACGTCTACACATCTCGCGCCGCCGTCGAATTCATTAGCTGTGCCATCACTGAGACGAAGCATAAGCAACTCTCATCGGACCAGCCCCGTCGCAATAAGACGAACGAGTAATTTGCAATCAACCTCGGCGAATCGACGTGACACGAACATGCCAAAGCCTTCTCTTGAAGGAGAGATGGTGTTCGAGCCTTGCGACTTCATCGCAAGTAGACAAGGTGCTGACGTAACAGTATCGAAAAGGCAAAGACTCGACGGCTTCAACGCTGAAGTAGCTCCGTCTCTGTCAAACTCGCCGATGACCGATCGATTGGTCTCGTCAGCCTCATCTTTCGCACCGACGCCAACTTCGTCGTTTTCGTCAAGCCTAAGTCCTTCAAGCTACTACCTTTCGCCCTGTTCATCCTTCAATCCATCCTTTCATGGAGGCGAGGCTATGAGCAGGCAGGCTAGTAGCACATCAAGCCTGTCCATGACAGAAGATCTTCGCATGCTGCGCGTCGAGTCTACCGGTCTGTCTGATCTTGATGCTTCTATTCCCTTTCCCTTTGATCAGGAAAATGATTTTCCTTCGCTCGCCGATTCTGTGATGAGCTGTGTCACAGAGACACCGAGTAGCAGCACTCTCATGCAAGCTACTCTCGGCGGTAACGATTTCAGTCTCGAGCAGGGCGAGTGCCTTAAGAACACAGGAAGTGGGTTTATTCCTCAAGACATTTCTCCTATTTCTTTCGATGTTTCCCCTTCTACTAACCTCGCCGACAATGGAATGCCATGGCACTCAACCTCAGCCTACATGGACACCAACAATTCAACAGCCATGCAACGCGCCCAATCCGCAAACAGCACCTCAACAACATCCAGCACCACTGCCTCCCAAAAAGCCGCCTCCCGACGCCGTAAACACATCGCCAACGGCGCCGCACAACCGCTGGCCTCAAAAACCACCCACGCCACCCCAAAAACTCCATCGACCAAACTCCCGCCCAAAGCCCTGACAACGCAAAAACAACCCCTCCCCATCTCCCGCCTCCCCACGAAACCCAAAACAAAAGAACCCCACCCCTGCAAACACTGCAACCTCATCCTCAGCGGCGCGCACGAACTCCAGCGACACACGGAGAACGTGCACGCGCGCCGCAAGCGCGTCTGGGTCTGCCGGCAGCCTGCCAGCTCGAGCATCGCTCCGCTCAAAGGCCTGGACATCTGCAAGCAGTGCAAGGCCGGCAAGGCGTACAACGTCGACTACAATGCCGCGGAGCACTTGAAGCGGGGTCACTTTTCGCCGAGCAGGAGGGGGAGGAAGCCGAAGGGGGAGGTAGGGGTTGTGCAGGCTGCGGCGGCGGCGGTGGCGAAGGGGGGGAGTCGCGGGCCGGATATGAAGTGGTTGAAGGCGAACGGGTGGTTGGTTGAGGTGGAGGTTGTGAATGAGGGGAGGGAGGTTGTTGATGAGGAGGAGGAGAGCCGAGCCGTTGATGCCGAGGAGGACCTCAACGGCCACGTCGACGTCGACCCTGTCAGTGGCATGGTGCAGGGCGTAGCGGCTTTCGAGACTGCGCTCTGCGGCAACTTCGTCAGTCCGGTGCCGGGTTTACACGCAACGCAGTTCCTCAATCCGATCGAGGAGAACATCTGCACGCAAGTGTTGGGTTTGCAGCCGAATGTGGGATTCTCGGCTTTCGACCAAGACTACTCTCTCGTCGACAACACGAGTTCCGACTGGATGGCGGCGCCGATGATGGAGCACAGCTACTCTGCACCGGGACGGATTCCCTTTGGACATTGAAGGTTTATGTCGAAGATTACTTCCATTGAGGAAACTGCATGTAGATACATACCATTCCGTTGCACCGTATCCATGGTGACGCGAGTTAACATCTGTTCACCTGCCGCGCGTGCTTCCAGAACGCGCCTTCGCAGAAGTGAACGAGTCACTTTCAATTTTACGGAACGTCTGTACGCGGCAAATGCATTCAATCATCATCATCATCGTCGTCGTCGCCATCGAAAGATGAGTCAGGATCCTCCAGCCCACACAAATCGTCCCCATGCCAGACGCTGGACAGCAGACGACCAAATTTCCACGCCAAAGGCTTGTACAGATCGTCGTCGATGTTCTTGGGTGGCTCGGAATAATTCTCGTTAGCCATCACGAAGGCCATCGCTCGGTTTCTGTAGGATGCACGCCCGAGGAGTTCTAGGGCCGTGAAGAATACGCCGCGGAGAACACTCAAGCTCACGTTCTTCAAATTTGCGGCTTCTGACCGCGTGGTGACCTGTACGTAGCGACTAAGCAAGTCGTACGCCCACGCTGCTAACTCTTCCTCGTAGCCATCTACGCCGACCGCGTGGCCAGTGTCAGGGGTCAATGCGTGAGCGAGATACGCGAGTTGCCTGGTTTCGCCATAGCTGAGAAGATCCGAGTGTGGAGCTTGAAAAGGACTTGTGCCCATGAGACCTTGAATTGGAATTTCGTCAATCCAACTTTGAGCAGAGTCGAACGCGATCAAGAGATGGCAACGGATGGGGTCCACGATATAGCCCAAATTCGCAAGGCCGGCGTAAGCGAGCCTTGCTTGGGACAGCTTGTGCTCGATTGTATGGATGCCACCGTCCGCTTCAGCCCAGTGAGCGGCGTGAACCTCTGTGGTGGAGGCCGTATGGGTCGCGTCTCTTGCTACGAACGCCGCGATGTTTCTGGAGAGGTAGTCGTTAGCCCACTCGAGCGCAGCATCATTGTCTCCAGGCTTCATCTGGCGTAAAAACATGGCCGCCCAGTCAATGTCGGACTTGGAATTGAAGCCCGGCTCCATCGCATCCCCAGGCGCGAACGGCTCAAGACCTATCAAACTCTTCGTGTATTCTTCCAGCACAGACCTCCTTCTTCCTTCAACCGTTTCAGGAAACGCAGACGTTGCTTGAGTCCCCAGTGAGACAAGTTCACCTGATGACAGCGCCTTAATCGTTTCGTCATGCAAAGCAACCCAACAGCAGAAAGACGTTTGCAAAACCCATGCGGCTTTGTTGAGAATCGTGCTTTGTGATGGCCATTTGCCCATCAACGCCTCGAACTCCGCGAAGGCGTCATAGTCGGCTGGCATGTCTTGTACCTTTCGCCACAAGTGCACCAGTTTTCGGTTGACTAGTTCAACGCGGCGATACATTCCGGCGAGTTTGTATCGCCCGATATCCACACAGGTCGTTGGCCCAAGGCAAGTCGTTTCACAGAAATCCTTCACCGTAGTGTAGGACTCTTCCACGTCCGTCGTGCAAACATGATTCAGGCAGTCGGTGAGAATTGCCACAGAACAAATCTGAGGAAGGCCCTGAAGGCGGTTCAATGTCGGGTAGAAAACGCTCTTCATATGACCATTGACACAGTCAGCGACCTCGACGTGCCGAACAGTCGTTCTAAATCTCGCGTTCTCCAAGAGGTTTGCCAGCTCCGTAATAGTTCCCCGAATGATTATGTCACGGTAGAGGACATTAATAGCCTCCCCGAAGACGGTTTTGCAGGTTGTCAAGATCGCCGTGTCCAGAGTAATGTCCCATCTCGACTCGATGCCCGAACGATCCGGCCAGACACTCCTGGCGAGAGTAGCCCTGGATATGCCCAGGCTAGCGGTGCTGTTCTTGGGCTTGATGACGCGGATTGGAGCAAAGACGTAGTCGTAAATGACCGCGCGGATCTCTGCTGGGAGCTTGTCGAGGAATGCGCTTGAAGTCGACATTTTGCGAGGCCGAGGCATGCAGGCGTTGCAAGCGACGAGGTCGGTGCTAGTCTGCTGGAAGCTGCGTATGCGAGACGGGTCGTCGGAAATGACAGAGTTATAGTGTGTTTTCCGTGTTGTTCGCGGGTGAAGGCGCTGTGAGGATCGGACAAAATGCTCAAGTGGTGCTTGTGAGCGGATGGCTGCCTAGAGCCACGCGTGCCAGTATCGGTGAGTGAAGGAAGGAACAGCGCAACTGGCTTCACGCGTCGCGGACGTGACAAGAGCGCAACATGAGCGTTGTGTGGTGATTGTGAAACCCGCCGGGGGAATGCTCGCACACCTGAGTCGGATCGGTTGTCAAATTGAACAACTGCATATTATAAGCGCAAAAAGACAATCGTCCGTAGGGTATCAAATCAGCAATCCCGAGTCACAGCTCCGTCAGACGCTCAAGAAGGCTCTGGCCGCGTCTTTTGTCGCGCTTCATCCGTCTCCCGTAGCCATCCCGCTTGCATGGTTTTCAGCCTCCCACCGCAGCTCTCTGATCACGCCTCTGTCAACCTCCCTTTCCGCTTCAAGGCTCGCAATCCGGGCTTGTAACTCTACGATCTTGGCCTCCTTCGCTTTCAGCGCAAGTCTAGAGATGTCGCGGCCTTTGACAACTCCTTGCGTCTTCAGATCGTGCTTGGAGAGGACACTGCGAAGATTGCTCAGGATGTTCGGAGGAATCGCGACGGTGTCAAGAGCCGCGAGTGCTTCGCTTGTCAGAGAGCTAGAGCTGTCGGCGGGGTTGGCCAGAGCGTCTTTGTGCCGGGTCGACGGTGACGGGGATTTGGGCTGAGTCCCAGGTGTCAAAGCTTGCAGAGTTGGGGTTGGCCCATAGGCCTGTTCTGCAATCGGAGGCAAGGCTTTGGTAGGTGGTTTCGACGGCGAGTCAAGATAATCCGCCTGCAAGTCTGGGGCGGCAGCAGGCGTAGTTGGCGCAAACGCAGAGACACCACCGGATTCCTGCAGCCAGGGAATTGTGCGCTTCTTCTCCACCGTCGTGGCGGGAGTTGCGTAGATGCCTGTCTTTGCCGCTTTTCGAGGCGTCTCCGGCGGCGCGGATGCATCGGTGGCATCCACAAGCTCTTGTTCCTCCTGACCAGTTAAAGGCCAAGGCAATAGCTCATCGTCGTCATCGTCGAGGCTTGCTTCGGCCTTGCGCTTCGACATGCGGCTGTGTTCATATCTCGTAGAGGACGGCGGTGCTTGTGTGGTCTCATCATCGGTTGATTCATCCTCTTCTTGTACCCGAGCTCTGCTCAGCCTCGCAGTCGAAGAATCTATGCCAGCAAACATTCCCTTCGATCCTCCACCACCACCTCTGCCAGCATCCCATCCATCCTGAGCAGCCGAGGCTCTCCTAGCCGACGGCTCAGTACGACTGTTGTTGAGCACCGCACCCTCCTCTCGAAGCTTCGCATCCTCATCCCAGAGGAAGAAGTCGCATCGATGCGCTTGTTGGTTCTGACATGTGTAAAACCAGCGTCCTTGGTTTTTTCCCTCCTTCTTCACTTTGAAGTGCTCGGCTGGCAGCCGGGGGGTGCAGTTACAATGCCATATGCCGTCCGCGAAAACGCCTCTATTAGCAGTCCTGGATCGGGAGCCGCCTCTGCTTGCTCCGCCACGGCCGCGAGATGAATTGTAGCGTCCGTTGAAGCCACCTCGGGAATATTGAGCGCGGCTGCCACGGTTCATATTGAGAGTTGTTGCATGTTCATTGCTTTAGAAAGATGTACGGTGTCGAGTGAACCTTCCCTTTCGCTCACTCATCGCTAAATATGGGCAGCCTTGCGCCGTTGTCACAGCGATTACAAGGTGGCCGACGCATGCGTCATTAAGCTGCGTGCCGCGGGAGGGCCGGTCCCTTGCTGCATGACGACGCTATGCCGCATTAGGCGGGTCGTCATCTTTCCCTCGGGGCCGGATATCGCGGCCATGCATTTGTAATCCTTCCCATTGAGAGCATACCTACCATATACCTTATTGAAGGGACCCGTCTCAGTATACTGTCTCTATTGCATCCACTCGTACTCATTGGCATGGTAACATAAGATCTACATCAACCTTGATGCCTCGACCCAAGGGACAACAGCGTACGAACGATGATGATGAAAGAGCGCCACTTATAATTGTACAACCGCCTACAGCAGAGAGAAACAGAGGATTTGATAATCGTGCCAAGGGCGACGACCATGCCTCACAGTCAATCACGACGCTTCGAGCTGTGCTGTCGGCCATTGCCCTCGGTTTGCTCATTTTCCTGCAATCGACCAATATTTCTATCTTGACGACCACTCAATCTGCGATAGCAGAGGATCTAGACGCATTCGAACGTACTTCTTGGTTTACATCGGCATATCTGATTGCTATGAGCGCGCTTGGGCCGCTCAATGGAAAGCTTGCGGCAGTATTCACACCTAGGATTACTATATTCGCATCCACGGTCCTTCTGTCCATCGGCACCATCATATCTGGCCTTGCAAATGACTTTGGCGGTTTCATTGTCGGGAGAGTCTTTACTGGCATTGGCGCCGCAGGAATATTCACCGTTTCCATTATCATTGTCCTTGAGCTCACCAGCGCCAAACAGCGTGGCCTGGCCATTGGCCTACTCAACACTGGATTCACGATTGGCGTTGCAGTCGGTGCAACCGCCGCTGGAGCTCTGCTTCCGCACGTTGGGTGGCGATGGCTATTCCTTGGACAAGCGCCCATAGCGCTCCTAGGCGGCGCAAGTCTTCTCCTAAGCATTCCTTCAACCTTCACAACCGGCAAGCAAGACGATTCCAAAGACTCCACATTCAAGCGCCTTGCTAAGCTTGATTACTTGGGAGCTATCTCTCTCACCGTCTCCATCGTCCTCCTGCTATACAGCCTGGGCGCACCACGAAAAATTCCACTGCTTCCTCTCATTCTTTCGCCTTTCATGTTCGCCACCTTCGTGCTGAACGAAGTCTATCTCTCCCACGACCCCATCATCCCCGTGGCCCTGCTCCGATCACGCGGCTTGCTCCTCACCTGCCTCGGCACCGTCGGCTACATGATGGCCCGCTGGGCAGTCCTCTTCTACACGCCGACTTACGCCATCGCCGTCCGCAGCTGGTCGCCCGCAAGCGCCGGCGCAATCCTCATCCCGACCAACGTTGGCTTCGCGCTCGGCGGACTCATAGTCGGCGGCCTGCACATACGTCGCTCGGGATCGTTCTACTTCCCAACGCTCGTCGTGTACGCCATCTTCCCCATCACCATGGTCCTCCTCGCCATGCTGTCCACGCACAACTCAAACCAATGGCTCTACGTGCTCGACATCCTTATTTCCGGTGGCGCGACCGGCGCTGCGCTGAATTACAACCTCGCCCACCTGCTGCACCTAACGCCGAAGAGCACTCACTACGTCGCGACCAGCCTGCTCGCCACCTTCCGCGGCTTCTCCGGCTCTTTCGGCTCCGCGATTGGCGGCGGGATGTTCTCGCGCACGCTGTATAACTCTCTGACGCGGCAGTTCGCCGAGCACGGGATCAAGAATGAAGAGCTAGTTGTGAGGCTGCTCGGGTCGCCGGCGCTGGTGGGGAGCTTGAAAGGCGTGCAGAGGGATGTTGCGATCCATGGGTATGAGGAGGCGCTGAAGATGCTATTCTTGAGTGGCGCGGGGCTGGCGGCGCTGATGGTCCTGGTGCAGGCTGGGACTGGGTGGAAGGGTGCGGAGGAGGAGATCGAGGAGCGGGAGGAGGGTCAAGAGGAGGAGAGGGAAGGATTGGTTGATGAGCGTGACTGAATGTTGGATGCACCGCGCTACATTGTACATTGCTGTGGTTTCTGAGTGGAGTTCGGCTGCTGGTCTTGATTAAAACAGCCTGGCATTGTAGATATACTTAATCTCAGTGAAGACAATGACACCACGGCCAATTTGAAGTCTTCCAATGAATTTTATGGGTCTTGGGTATCATAACATCTAGTAAAACAAGGATTAAGCACCACCATCAGTAATGCTATGACTCCATCTTCACATCCTCCAGCTCCATGTCGTCGTCATCCGCGTCCTCCCCAGAATCCGACTCTCCGCTCTCCGCAGCCTCCGCAGCCACATCGCCATCCTTAATGTTCAGACTGGCTGCGTAGTCAGGGTTGAGCACATACTGCATGGCAAAATCGCCACTGCGAATGAGGTGTCCGATCTGCTCCAACGAGCTCTTGATGTACGCCTCGGGCTGGTTGAGGCGGTGCCGCAGCGCCTTGAGCGACCAGTACTTGAACTCGCGGAAGCAGCGGTGGAGGGCGTCGAACATCTCGGTCTGCGACATACGCACGGCCTTCTCCTTGACGGCCTTCTTCTTGCCCTTCGGCCGCGAGGTGGTGGTGAAGCTGCTGAAGGTGTTGTTCTGCTGGCCCGGCTGGCCGCCCTTGACCAGGCCGAGCTGGAAGGTCGTGTTGACCTTGGGCTGCATGGCTTGCGTAAGGGTACGCTCGAGCGACTTGTAGTATTCGCTGTCTTCGACGGGGACAAGGTTGGCCTCGTGGAGGATCTTGGCGGCGAGCGCGGTCTGCTTGGGGATCACCGAGCTGTATCCTCCGATCTTCTTCGCTGGCTCTTTGTTGTACCGGTCATTCTTGTTGATACCCGCCGATTTACCAGGGTTGTAGCGGTTGCGACCGAACGCTTGCGATTTGTGTCCAGGGAGGTCCTTCTCTGAGAAGACGACGGAGTTATTGTAGGCGGACGTCTGCAGCTTGAGATTGTACGTCTTGGGCAAATCTCTAGTCGGCTGCACGCTTTTCTCGAGGTGTAGCTCCAACTTTTGATCCACCGATCCTTCTGTGTTCTCATAAACGCGCAGAGAGCCGATCTTGATCTTGTCGTCGCCGGCGGGCGCGTCGTTGTACATCTCGCTCCATGCTTGCCATAGTTCGGGCGGGACGCGCGCGAGCCAGCCTTGCGGAGGGTCGTGTGGGATATAGAGGTCGGTGTCCTCTTCAAATTCGTCTACGTCTGCTAGGCCTTCCTTGCTATCTGCTGGGTCCGCCTTGATCTCGGGTTTGATGGCCATGTCCGCCATGGTTATGCGACGCGCTGGGCGAGGGCGCTTTGATTATCGATTAAGCCAGTAGAGCTTTGGGGATCGATTACGATAGAATGGGGGCTAGACTTCGGTTGAGGCGATTGAGTGCAATGGGTCGTGTGGTGGGTGTTTGCGTTGGTGCACGCAGGCATGGAGGTCGACAATAGGCTGCATCACAGGCAGTGAAGCTCGCGCTGAGCCACGAGAAGCCGAAGCCACAGGCGTGGCGTTTGCCTCATCGATGGCGACCTCACGCCGGCAAACACCGACCACGACCAACCACCAGTTACTGTCCGCCCAGAAAGACATCGAAGACCGCGTTGTGCAGCGGTTATACAAGGAGTCCCATAATACCACCTTCGAGACAAGACAGATATAGCTCTGTTCCAGCGCTTCTGCGTCAACAGACTAAGCAAACCCCAGCTCAGGTAGAGCCGTTGCCTTTCATTGACGGCGATCACAACTTCTCGGATTTGATCATACGCCCACCTTACTCATCGACCATGCCTGCATCGTCAGAAGTCATTTCCAGACTCCACCAGCTCGAGTCTGCTCCGCCGAACCCTCAGCGGGCAGAGGCGTACAGCAGCACTCTCGATGAGATCATTAAATCGTCCTCGGCGAGTGACCTGGCGGCAAATCTGGCAGCATATGTCGAAAGCATTCTCTCCGACAACATCGGAGTCATTGGCTCACGGCCACTCCTATCAGGATTTGTCGAACAATACAGAAATCTCCAGGACAACGATGTCAAGATCGAGGCCGGCAACCATATCATTCAGACCCTTGCACCGAAGACCGTCAGCTTCGAACAGCAGGACACGGATCTCAAATTCGCTCTTGCAGATGCCTATGAAACAGATGAGGACTTCACCAACTCCGCCAAGACTCTTCAAGTCATCACTCTCGACTCCTCCCAGCGCGCGGTAAGCGACGACGAGAAGGCTCAAGTCTGGATTCGCATCTGCCGCTGTTATCTCGAAGAGGACAACCCGACGAACGCAGTAGCGTATCTCAACCGTCTGAAGCAGATCATCTACAATGTTACGGATGAGGTCGTCAAGCTTCAGTTCCAGCTTTCGCAAGCGCGGATCAGCGATTCAATGAATAACTTCCTGGACGCCTCATCCGCCTACTATGCCCTCAGCACAGAGCGAACCATTGACGAAGAGGAGCGCCTACACACACTCTCCGCCGCCATCACTTGTGCTGTGCTCGGACCTGCTGGCCCAACTCGCGCCCGCCAGCTTGGCAAGCTCTACAAAGATGATCGTGCACCTGACACTGCCGAATTCTCAATCCTCGAGAAGATTTTCCTCGACCGTCTGCTTGCGCCAACCGAAGTCGCCGCTTTCGCTGCTGGTCTCAAGGACCATCAGCTTGCCAAGACCAGCGATGGGACAACAGTCCTCGACAAGGCTGTCCTTGAGCACAACCTTCTCGCCGTCTCGCGTCTTTACCAAAACATCTCGCTCTCTGCATTGGGTGCTCTCCTAGGCACAGATGCCGATCGTGCGGAGCAGTACGCTGCGGGCATGATCGAGTCGAGCCGCCTTTCGGGGTCGATTGACCAAATCGAAGGCGTCATTCATTTCAACACGAAGGAAGGAGGGAGAGACGCCAGTGCGATGAACCTCCGCGCTTGGGACGCTAACATCCAGGGCTTGGCCGAAGAAGTTGAAAAGGTCACCACAATGCTGCAGAGGGAAGAGGCAGCTTGGTACGAGGCTCAAGTTGCAGCATGAGGTGCTGTGATTCGGCAATCAAAACATTTTTTGAGGAGTCGTAGTCTACGGTAGGGGAGGCTAACTACGTAGAAGACGAATAACGACAGCAATGGAATCAGGTCTACGTATGCGGGGCGCGACTTATTTCCCATTAGCAGGGTACCAAGCATCAGGCGAAAATATGAAGGGAAGACGAAAAGAGTCAATACTCCTTCATCTACTTCCTGGCCATCTCAACGGCTCGTGCGGTAGCTTCATCCAAGTTTTCCTCTGGCAAGCCCAGCTCCCCATTGCTCAACAACTCTTGAAAGTCCCAGAACACATCCTTGAAGAATGCGCGCGCGTATAGGAGCATCCCGTAGTACGCCGCCTCATTGGTTTGAGAAAACAGCTCTTTCCCACGGTTGAAACGTGCCTTAGAATCCTCATACCCAACCTTCCAGTCAGCCTCCTCGGTCTTCGTGACACGCAGCACGGACGCAAACATATCCTTCTGGCTCAGACGGAAGGACCCGATGAAACAAGACTTGTTTCGGAACTTGCTAAGCGTCAGCTGTCCATCCTGCTCATTCATAGGCAGAACCGGCAGAGAGAGAAGAGCCGCCACAGCACGCCCGCACTGCTCCCACGTCGAGGTCGTGATCTTCGTCTTCCCGTCGTCGTAGAATGTGACCTCTCGCTTGTCGAAATCGAAGCCGTACCGCACCGCCGTGCCCGCCAGGCTAAACTCGTACCAGAACGAGCAGGACAGCGCGACGAAGCTCATGCCCGCGTCTTTGATCGCCTTGCGCGCTGCCAGAGCCCGTGGTCCGAGACCGGTGTCCTCGCCATAAGCGACGTCGCGCTCGTAGTCAGCGCCGTACTCATTCGGCATGATCCACTGGATTCCGGCGTCTGCAGCGGCGGCAATGAGTTTGGCCTGCGCGTCGCGCGCGTAAACGCTCATGGAGATGACCAGGAAGTCTTGCCCACGCAAGGCGGTGACGAGCGATTCATGGTCGCCGTAATCGACGTTGCGGCGTACGATGCCTTCCGGAAATGAGGATGTGCTCTCTGCGCGACTGATGGCTGTGACCGTGTGTTTGCCCGTGGAGAGGAGTGCGCGGGCGATGAAGGAGCCGACTTGGCCGCCGGCCTGTAAATCATTGTCATTATTGAGTAAGCACTGAGCAGGCTTGCATGTTACTCACACCCACGACCGCAACATTCTCGATCCTATTTTTCGAGCCATGGGGCTGCTGGTTGAAGTATTGGTCGGACATTTCGAAAAGTTGTTCGCGTGAAAACTCCATGGCGAGGGTTCCATTTGGCGCGGAGACACTCTTATGGCCCGCATGAGATTCATTTCTCGGCCGTATGACCCTCCAGGGATGACAAGGAAGTGACCGCTTCTTCGTGTACGAGGTGAGGTAAGTTGGTCAGCCTTGTGGCTGCGAAAGAGTGTCGCAAGCCGAGCGGAGTTTGAGCATTCAATGTGACTTTAACTCCAGGCAATCAACCGCCGTCACATTCCGACTGAGAGACATCAACACATTGTACAACTACCGATCACAAAGATATGCGAGCAAATGGATGGATGAAGAAAGAGAAATACGAATTAAGGCATAGCGTTGTTTGCGATACTCGGATGTCGGTGACAGCTACGGACCGACCAACAACGACAGGGGTTCGGAGTTGGCGTATGTCCGGTAACACCACTCACACAGCTAAACCTGTTGCTTGATCATTCATTGAGCGAGACGTCGCAGCTCCTCTTACTCTCTTATGCTTTCCCGCCCCACACGATTTATGTTCCGCAGATGCATCATGCTACAGTCAGAGTGGCGTTTCCCCGGAGATCCAAGCTGCTTGCGCCAGCATAGATGGTGAAGTCTCCTGGCTCTACCACGTACTTCATTTGAGCGTTCCAGACACCCAACTCACTCACATCGAGCGGTAACTCCACCTCGACCGTCTCACCGGCTGGTATATGAACCTTCTCGAAGCCGTGGAGCCTGATGTTCGGGATATCTACCGACGCAAGCATGTCTTTGACGTAGAGCTGGACAACTTCGGCACCATCGCGTGTGCCATTGTTGGTGACAAACACTGTTGCAGTGATCTGATCTGCCGCGCTAGCAGTTCGTGCCGAGAGGGTGACGTTCGAGTATTGGAAGGTCGTGTACGAGAGACCAAATCCGAAGGGGAACCAGGGCTGCGGAGTGTTGGTGACATAGTTAGAGCCGAAGACAATCTCTCCACCCGGAAGGATCATGCCAGGGTTCGTTGTGCGGCCGGAGTTAGGGAAGTCGTAGTAGATTGGCAGGGTGCCGACATCGTGAGGGAAGGATACGGAGAGCTTGCCGGAGGGGTTGTAGTCGCCAAACAGAACATCGGCAAGGGCGTTTCCACCTTCCTCGCCAGGATAGAATTGCTGCACCAGCGATGCTGTAGTGTTGGAGATCCAGTCCTCTGTAATGGGCTTGCCCGAGCTGAACACCACAACGGTCGGAGTTGATGTGTTCACTATGGCACGAACAAGAGGACCCATTGCGCCGACGAGGCTGAGATCCGAGACATCGATATGCTCACCGGTCGTCGCATTGAATCCCTGCCAAAGTTCTTGTTGATCGCGAGACCAGGTACCGACTACTACGACGGCGACATCAGCAGCTTCAGCGGCCTCGATTGCTTCTGGAAAGCCACTTTGATCTGAAGACCAGCGTTCACAACCTTGTGCGTAGGTGACGGAACCGTTTCCGATAGCATTCTGAATACCGTCAAGAGGAGTGACACCGCGGTACTGAGACTGGTACACGACGTAGTCACCGTAATTCATGAACCCATGTGCCATGGGCCCAATCACAGCAACCTTGGCATCTTTCTTGATGGGGAGAATTTCCTGGTCATTTTTGAGGAGTACGATAGATTCACGGTCCATTTCTCGGGCCAGCTCCTTGGCCTCGGGTGTATTGATCAGGCTATTCCACTCACTCTTCGGAGCGGCGATGTAAGGGTTCTCAAATAAGCCCATAGTGAATTTAACACGCAACAAGCGCGTCACAGCCTCGTTGACAACGGAGATGTCCAGACGACCAGCCTCGACGAGCTCGGGGATCGAGCGATAGTTGAAGGAACCACCTCCCATTTCGACGTCAGTCCCAGCCGGCAAGGCGTTCAAAGTGACGCACTCGTTGCCTTCGTTGACAGCTTGGTCGTACTTATTGAGCGGAGAAGGGCAGATGCGGAACGGGGTTGCAAGGCGGTCGGTCGCACCAGCGTCGCTCATCACATAGAACTCATAACCCCACTCGTCGCGGAGAATATCAGTCACAACATGAGCATCGGAAACTTGAGGGACTCCGTCGTAGCTCGTGTAGGCGCTCATGATCGACCAGACACCACCCTTGGTTATTGCTGGCTTAAATGGTGGAAGCCAGGTGGTGCGCAATTCACGCTCGCCAGCATGCACGGGGCCAGTGTTGAGGCCTTGTTCCGGCATAGACGAAGCGGCAAAGTGCTTGATCATCGCCGAGACGTTCAAGCTTTGGAGGCCGAGAACGTAGTGCAAAGACAACTCGCCTGCGAGGTAAGGATCTTCACCATAGGTTTCCTCGACTCTGCCAAATCTTAGTTCCCTCGCAAGATCCGCGACTGGAGCGAACAGCTGGTTTACGCCAAGCGTCTTCGCCTCGATAGCAATTTGCTCGGCCATAAGCTCAATCAAAGTCCTGTTAAACGAGCATGCGTGGGCGATAGGGCTATTGAAGATAGTTGCGTTGCCAATCAGGAAGCCGTGGATGCCCTCGGTTTGGACGAGCGGAGGAATTCCTAGGCGTGTCTCATTGACAGCATAATCCTGGCCTCGCTTGATGTTCTCGGCAAGCCATTCCCAGCTAATCGGGTAGCCGACGTAGTAGCTTCCCGTCTTCTGATCGAAGCTTGTCTCCAGACCTGTGCGGTTGAAAGCACCAGATGTGACATTGAGCCAATTGGAAATGTCACCTTGCATCAGCTGCGTCGCTTCCTCCTCAATGGTCATCCGCGAGAGCAGGTCCGCGATTCGGTCTTCGACAGGCAACCCTGAGTTCCCTGTCCGCATCGTTAGTGAGGTGTTTGAATAGAGCCATTGACCAACTCATTGAGGCCATCGAAGTCTAGTGGATGCCTGTCCGCAAATCAAATGAGAGGACATACTGTGGAACTGTTAGTACGACTCGAGTTCCCTCATTCAAATGCCGTTTTGTTCACCTGTAGGGAGCATTGGCAAGAGAGTCGTTGCCATGCGGATATCCTGGTGGAGAACTGTAGCCATCTTGAGGCACAGCGAGAGTAACACTTCCCAACAGCAAAAGCGGTAGTATAGCAGTTGACAGAACCATGTTGGACGCGACTGAGATAAATCCACCCCTTAGACATGGCGAGGAAGAGGGGAACGGCTATTTAAGACCTACGCTGTACTATGCCTGCGAACTAAACCAACCCTAAGCGAAGTTGGCAATGCGAGACGGGAGTCTGAATCAACTGGTCAATCGCTCGAAATGACAGCTTCCCTCTATAGCTGCATGGCCTAAGTAATGACGGTAGGATGGCAGCCATGGAGTGGACGGAGAAATGTCGACCTGCTGCGGGGATTGTTCCTGGCAGCTGGACCGGCTGAAGTCGACAAACCTTAGCGAACGGGTCAACAACAAGCGTGCCATGAACCGCGTGAAGCTGCCAAACCGCGGAATCCTTTCGCATCAAGGTGAAGCCTGAAGATTACCTAGCTTATGGTAAGGCTAGTAAGTGAAAGATGTGAAGAAAGTCATGTGGCAGGCCAATCGAGAGCGTCGCCAAAGTTGCCTCGCGAAAGGAGTGACGTCGGGACTCGGCGTTTGTCGCAGCCGAAAGGCACGCGCAGAGAGGTCTGGCATCGAGAACTGAACATACAGCTCCCTCATACCAAGCGTCGTTCATGCGCACCGCTACGTACAACACGGACACTCCGTGCCACTGTCACTTGTCACCTCATCCATTCGTCCATCTCTCAATCGTCTAACATCGATCCCCATTGAAATAATCCACTAGGTACAACAATCATAAGAGCTTGCGAAATCGCAAGGACAACCAGTCTCGACACCGCATTCGTACTCCAAGGCGCAAATGGTGGAGATGGCGACGACGCAGCCTCGTCATGGCTCACCATATGAGCGCGACTCGCCTTCACCTGTCCCACAACCACAAATGACCAAACGCGATGTGCGCCGCAATCGCATGGTTGAAAAGCTGCAGCAGATGATGGACTCGTTCAATGCCAATCAACATCAGCATTATCGTGCTCAACTGCAGGCTGTGCAAGTTGACATGAACCTCATCTTGCGCGCCGACCCTTATGAAGGCATACCCTTGGAAGATGGCGGAGATGAGATCAGGTCACTTGTCGAAGGCATGGGTGCCAACATGCCAGGCGACGATGCGGCACAACGAGATTACTGGGCCATGGCTGGCAACCGGTATAGAACTTTTGTCAGAGAGGCAAACGATGCGATTGAAAACCGCGATGCGGATTTGACTGCTTTACACGTAGGTCGACAGCAACTAGGGGCGACCAATGCAAATGCTGACAGCACATACAGAATCAATACCAGGCTTCGGTCGCAGAAGTCGATCGCTTGACACAGCAGAAAATCCACCAAGCCGAGGAAGAGCACAAAGCATTGGCCAGTCAGATTCGACAGAGGTTGATTACCACAATTACCAAGAGACGGCAGCAGCTGTTGCGAGACAAGGAGCAACTCGACATCGCGGACAGTAGCGCACTGTTACTGAATCCGAATCAGTTCAGCGTCAACAACCCGGGCTCGCCTGGCGGAGGATACAATCGTAAGACGAGGCACTTGCGGCACCGTGCTGTCAGCCCCAGCGGCGGAGACGATAATGGCAAGAGAAAGCGTAAGCTGCCTGCCATGGAAGATGAAGGAAACGAGTCGCCCGTTCCGGCATTCCGCTCGATCCCTCCGCCTGACAATTTGGGAGGCGGCAGAAGTCCATTCAAGGACGCCCGCGACAAGAGCATTTATGCACAGTACGAAGCACCAGCCTACAGCTTGGAGCGTCTCTTCACGGACAAAGAACTTGCCCTTGCTACCAACACGGCTCAGAATGCGACATACAAGTATTTCTACCAGTCGCAACAACAACAAGATTCAAACTCAAACACGAATGCTACGGCGGAGCCATCAGTCGACAATGAGGGACGCGAAAACGCGTCTGCTGTCGATGGAGAAGAGGCTGCTGCAGAAGCAGTGAGCACACCTCCAGTCGCGGCTCCCGAGATGGAGCGCACGTCATCGCATCAGGTCCTCACGCGTGGCGGCGCGCGAGCAAACCCGCTTGCTGCGCTGTCCGACCTCGCAACCGCGGCCGCCGCCGCAAGCGGTAATCCCGCGGCAGTCCCAATACGAGACAACCCATTCGCCCCGGTCGTGCCGAACTACCACGCAGTGACGCGGAGTGAAAAGAGCGGAGCCCCTGCGCCCCCGTCTGTCAGTAACTTGGACGCGGAGAACGACTTCGAGCTCATGAGGCGCGCCGGCAGCAATTTCGCCGGCGTCCGGACAGACGATAGTGGAGACATCGATATGGGCGAAGCTGGAGGCGAGCCTGCGAACGGGGCAGAGGTCCGCAACGCGCTGCTCGATCAGGCGCTCGGCGTATCTCTCGGCGCAAGCCAGCCCTACCGTCTTCCTCTCCTGGAGACGGGCCCAGCGCTCATCGGTCGTGGAGTTGACCGCGTGCCTGCCACGGGGTTTGCCCCAGTTGCCAGCATTCTGGAGCAAAGGTTGCGGGTGCAAGCTGCTGCCACGGCTAACGCTGCCGGGTCAGCCCCCGCACCCGCCGTGGGAGGGAGCATGGGTGCTGCTTTGAGAGGACAGGTTGGAGTAGGTGCAGAGCCCATGAGCAGGACAACGAGCGCGGCGGGAAGCGAAATGGGAGAGGGACCTGCGGTTGGAGGTCGCAGAGGCAGACAAGGCAGACTGGTTTGAACTGTACTGTAAGAAGTGTATCTCGGGCGGTTTCGCCTACACCCAACGGCTTCCGACGTCCCACGTTCCGAAACAACCACATGATTCAAGACACGGCAGATCACGGGTGTGCACGATGCAAGTGACAAGCGCCGAAGGCCCGGTGGTTCGCTCGGTTCGCCGACGAGCATTGCACAACTCAACCCGCAGAACTTCCACTTTGTTATTCTGGCTTCCCCGTTGACCGCTCCGGAGCACTGTCGCTTTTTGACCGAGATACCGTTAGGGCCTCTCACGCGCAGACACTGCATAGCATGGCATGGCGTGGCATCGGCTCCACGAGTTGGTTATTGCGCAGCCCGCTAACTGCATGTCGAGGTGTTGAGATGGAGCAACACCGGGAAATGGGGCGCGGAGTGAGTTTGCTGTAGCGTGCCGACTCTGCTTTCAACTGATGAGGGACGGCTTGTTGTCTAACGATAGCGGTTGTGATCTGCAGACTTCAGGCCGCGTTCGCCGCCGAGGTCACATTGACTGATATTTTGCTTATTTTTCGGGGCAGCTTGCCCGAATGCCTTTACTTCGGTCAACGTTAAACCATGGCCGCAATTTTCTTTCCGCGGCCGTCACAATGCAGGGCTTTTTCGGCCATTCGCCTCGCGATCTGGATCTCGGGAGACAACGGCATAGGGCATGCCGTCATCAGAAAGGATTCTGGAAAGAAGCTTCCGAAGGAGCTAGGCGCGGCCCGTGTGGATCACTCGCAGCGCGGTCCGGCGCTTGCTCGGCCTCGCTGGTGTACTCGTAAGACCTCACCTTTGAATTTGCGCCAACAAATCTGCAAAGTAGGGTCGTGTTGCCACTCTGCGTGCAGTCTGGACGGCCTCTAGCGTTCGGCTTCTGCGGCTCTTCCAGAACAATTGTAAGCCGCATCTTCTGCGGCTCAGAAATCTTATCGCCTCGCGCTATTCCAAACACGTGTGGCGAGATCCGCCCGTTCCTGGAACGCTCGGATGGGTGTTAGGAGGCACCTCGGTGGTATCGTGGGCCTGCGACAACTCGGCCGCCAACGTGATTGCACTGCCGTTATGCCTGCCAAGCAGTGGCCACCTTCGTCAGCGAGGCCCATGTGCTTCGTTGGGAATGGAGTCCCCGTTGTGCTGGGCGGAGAGCGTCATAGTACACAAGAGGTAGGAAACTATTTATTGCTGTTATCTGGAGTCTCCTTTCCCATGTGCTCCGGACCGACTACTCCTGCGTCTCCTTAAGTGTCGATCACTACTTCCACAACACATCTCACATCATGGTGAGACCCACGCCTACAAGGGGCGCTCCCTCTAGGAACGCCAGTGTCTGGTCTTTGGACGCGGAGAGCAAGCTTGGTGCCAAAACACCCAGGAATGGCTCTGTGGCTACCACGCGCTCGGAGGTCGCCGCCAGTGCCCGCAACAGCAATGCCGGCGGCGAAGACGAGAAGGAGGGCGAGGACGATGGAAAACAGTACGGCCGCATCATTGGCGGCAAATACCTCGAGGAATGGCAAAACGACGACACGATCGACGACAACGAACTGGCGCCTTTGAAGAAAATCGAGGGTGCCGACATTCCTCTCACCCTGACTGAGAAGGTCACTGAGAACGGCAAGGAATACATCGTCCTCCTCTTCGCCAACGGCGATAAAGAGAACCCTTTCAACTGGAGTCCCGCCTACAAGGGCCTCATCACCACTTTGCTGTGTCTGATGACCCTCTTCATCGGTCTCGCTACGACCGCATACAGCTCTGGTATCGGCAAGATGACGACTGAATTCGGCACGCAAGAGCTGCTCGGCCAGTTCGGTCTCTTCACTTTCAACTTCGCCTGCGCTCTCGCACCGCTCTTTCTCGCGCCTTTCTGCGAGATGGTTGGCCGCAAGATTATCTACGTCGGTGGATACCTGTGCTTTTCGCTCCTGTTCATCGGCCTCGCCCTCGGCCAGAGCATCAGCACCATCATCGGCCTGCGTCTACTCCTCGGATTGTTCGGCTGCATCGGCACCATCCTTGTCGGCGGTACCTTCGACGACCTGTACGAGCCTCAGCACCGTGGCCAGCCCATGGCCGCCTTCTCCTGGATTGCCATCCTCGGCACCGTCGGCGCGCCCATCTACGCCGGCTTTATCGACATGACCATCGGCTGGCGCTGGATCGAAGGCATCCAGGGCATTGCCAACGTGCCCCTCCTCATCGCCATCGTCATCCTCTTCACCGAGACCCGCGGCGGCGTCGCCCTGCACAAGCGCGCCAAAGCCGTCCGTAAAGCCACCGGTGACGAGCGTTACGTCGCCAGCGACGACATCACGACGCCCTCCGTCAAGATCCTCCTCAAAAACTCCTCAGTCAAAGCCATCCAAATGCTCATCACCGAACCCGTCGTATTCGCCTTCGGTCTCTGGATCGGATTCACGTGGTTCGTGACCTTCATGTTCCTCAGCGTCATCCCCATCACCTTCCAGGAGAAGCGCGGCTGGAACGAAGGCGTCGGCGGCCTGCCCTACATCTCGCTCTGCATCGGCTGCACGGGCGGCTGGATCGCCAACCAATGGCAGATGAAGAAGTACAACCGCATCGTGGCCGACGAGAACCGCAGCGTGACGCCCGAGGACCGCCTGTACGGCGCCATGTACGGCGCCGTCTGGCTGCCCATCGGCCTCTTCATCTACTCCTTCACCCAGTACGGCTACGTGCACTGGATCGCGCCGACGATCGCGCTCGCGCCCATCGCCTTCGGCATCTACTTCGTCTTCGAGTCGACGTACTCCTACACCGCCGACTGCTACGGGCAGTCCGCGTCGTCGGCCATCGCGGGCCAGGGCTTCCTGCGTAACACCCTGGGTGCCGTCTCGCCGCTGTTCGCGAGCCAGTTCTTCCACAACGTCGGCAGCCAGTACGCCGGGTTGATCCTGTCGATCGCCGGCACGGTGCTGAGTCTGATCCCGTTCGTGGCGTACAAGTACGGTCCCGCGCTGCGTGCGAGGTCGAAGCGTGCGCTTGTCTATTAGAGACCAGGTGCGTGTTCAGTTGCATAGCGTGGACGTTTTTGGAACGTTCGGGTTCGCTCGCGGGAAAGCATATCTTTTAGCAATGTACATATATCACTTTTGAAATGAAGACTACGGATCGGCTTGGTTCGTGTTGAATAATGAAAAGACGATCTTATTGATCGATTATCAATTCACACACTCTCCTTTCATTCCTAACCGTTGTTCCATTATCCTCTTTGCAAGTATCACACTGCCACACCTCCATCTCCATCTCCACCTACCTCCAGGATCATCTTCGCGCCTTACCTGCACCGCTCGCCAATGATTCTATGTTTATAATCAAGTTTGGCTACTAACTATCCATTAAGCATTGGTGGTTTAGTGGTAAAATTGGCCGTTGCCATTCCCAAGTCTCCTCTCCGAGACCCACGGATGTCGGCCAGCCCCGGGTTCGATTCCCGGCCGATGCATTCTTTTCTTTTTTTCTTTTTAGCTCGCGTCACCCTCTTTTGGACCGCCGGCAAGCTTCCTGTCTGCAAGTGGATTTGTGCTGGGCAGGGCCGCTGCTCGGGGGAAGAATGTGGAGAGCAGGTGGGGTTTGCGCGGCACCAACGCACGGGCGAGATGGCCGAGAGCCAGCCCCGTGTGGTGTGTCGCGGGCGGTTTGCGCCGGCAGTGAGCCTCCTTGGGTAGCCCGGTGAGGGTTTCTGGCGTGCTGACGACCGGGCCTGGGAGCCGTGTCTCTCTCTCCCTTGAGGGTTCTTTTCTGGCGGCGCGGACGGAGCTCGAGCCTATGTGCGGGCGCTGAGGTGAGAGGGCTTGGTGGAGGGCTGCTCTGGCGTGGTGGGGAGGGAGCGAGCGAGCGAGCGCGGACGGACGAGTGTGCGCAACGGGCAAGAAGGGAGTGGCACGATTGGGGATCACAGATCTGGTTGGTTTCGAAAGTGGTTCATGACGGCTGAGATGGCCTGAGAGAGAGAGCCTGTGTGTGGAGGTGGGAAGCGGCGAGAGTTGTGAGACGTGGTGCTGAGATGAGATGAGATGAGACAAAATCTGGGAGGTGAGGTTGACGTTGACGTTCACGTTGACTTTAGCCTGATGTTGTTGAACCTAGGGAGACGACGCGTGAGCTCCAGTTGGAGGATGTGAGATGGTCGTGAGAAGACGAGGAACGCTGGGCGCTGAATTACTTGCAATGCTCGGAGTTCAAACTCTTTTTTTTTTTTGGTTTCTGTTTCCAAGACGTCCCGATCCCCCGATCAGCATCGCTCGATAGGTTGCTTCATCATCGATTGAACGTCGAGGTCTCTGGCAGCGCGCCATTTGCCCTGGAGAGAAGATCGGTCGCAACCTCTCAGCCTATCGTGGATGGAACACTCCGAGTGTCTCCAGACGACTCCATCCCGACAATGGCAAAGCCCGAATCTCGATACACGCAGTGACCGTACCTCCACTCCACGAGGTAAGGTTCTCCGCTTCCGCGTTTCATCATCCGCTTTGCCATGGGGAAAGACTGAAATCAAACGAAAAGCCAAAAAGGAAAACCCACTTGATCCTGCCAGGGCCCGGTTCCCCGTCGAGTCCAGGCGGGGATACTCACCTACCTACCTACCCAACCGGGAAAACAACCCATCTCATCCTTCGAGTCTCGACCCTTACTGATCACTGATGAAATCGAGCCATGTCATCACTCACCCTTTCCCCAGACAGGGCAGGCCTGCGTCCAAATCCGGGGAAGAGCCACCGGGCGGCGGCGGCGCGGCTGGCGACTTGTACGATACAGTCGAGTACGTACAGGTACGGTCGTCGGGGAGGCGGGAGGCGGGAGGAAAGAGGGCACTCAGAGAGCGGTAACCAAACATCGATAGCCGGTCCGCGGTGCCGGGCGGAAAAGACGCGCGGTGGGAAAAGCGTACGTACGGGACAGGAAAGGGCAGCACGGAAGTAGCAGGTGCACTGAGGTGCTGCGGCGAGGGCAGGCAGGGTCGCGGCCGTGGTAATGGGGCGCCTGGCGTGCCCGGTGCCGTCTTACGCCCTGCGTGCGTGCCGTGTTGTGCGCTGTAGCGGCGGGCATGGCCCAGGGGACTAAGCCAGCTAGGTCTTACTGGTGTAGCGGATGGTGAGCGAGAAGTGCGGTACGGCAGGCGGGGGTTCCTGGCAGAGAGGCGTCGTTATCGTTAGGGCACGGCGAGCGCGCAGCCGGGGGAGAGAGTTTACGAGAGAGACTGAAGCGGGAAGCCGGCGGGCGGCCAGCCGGCCCTGGAGACATGGATATGCAGCGGAGGGGCGGATGAGATTCGGTTCCACGGCATGGAGGTCTTGGAGGGAAGAGATAATGCGGAGGAATCCGGGCCTCCATGGGGAAAGAGGGTCTCTTGGGCGTTTATCGATTCTCGTGCGACCTGTTCTCGCCGGGCAGATGGGCGCGAGCTGATTCTGTCGCTATGCGGTCCAGTGCCGAGGGAGCGGTGTTCTGGGTAGTTGCAGGTTGGTGGTCTAGGTGCCGTTTCACATGTCGCCGTGGGTGGTCGAGACGGGCATTGCCAGTGCCGCACTGGTAGCGATGCGCGTTGGCCGGCAACTCACATCATGTAGAGAGACATCGGCATAAATGCCGGGGCTGGGAGAGCAGATTGATTGCGAAGCGCGTCTTATTTCGTGTGTCGCACGTTTCGTGCACTATGCACACTTGAGGGGGAGCTGCGCAGCTTGGTGGGCCTCGAATGTGTGCTCGAACATGGAATGGATTCATTTGCCGCCGAGGCGCCCCAATGTCGGGTTGTAAGCGCTCGAGTGTAATGCTAGGGTAATGTTTGCATAATCAGCAGCGGTACGTATCACTGATAACGATGTGGTGGTTCGGTTGAAACAGGCAGGTGTGCAGGTGAGGTCGGCAGGGCAGGGTCTAGACGACGATTGCGGGGTCCACGATGGCAGGCTTGACAACCTGTTGATGGGTGGGTCCCTCAATTGCCCTTGCAAATGGAGCAGTTCACCAGTATCGAGATTCTGCAACATAGTGTCATTTTCGAAATAATCATCATCTAAATCGCGATTACTCGCGCAATGACCTCAAGGCACAGCGGGGCGAGATTCGCCTGACGAACCGAGACATTCACATGCTTGGGCGAGAGCCAACCAGAGACCAGCGTGGACAGCTACCCATGGCTTGGATGGCGCAACGACGGGCGTGGCTTGCATGAGCCGGATGCAGTAACACAGCGAGCATGGACCTGTTGGGTGTTGTTGAGCACGAGATTGGTGTGGCGTCTGTCAAGGCGCACAGTGCGAGCGCGCATCGAGATGTGCAGGCCTGCGTGCCCACATGCCGGCTAACGCTTGCGTGCAGGGCGCCTGCGCAGCCACGGCTGTCGCTTCCGAATGTTGAGAGGCCACCCTTGTCTGCGGTGCCGTCGATCTGGGTGGTCGGAGGCGTTGTCGGTGGTTGTGCTGCGCGTGCGGTGCTGCGCGTGCTGGCTGCACAGTGACAGGCGCCTGGAGATCTGAGAGTCCATATGCGCGCCCTGCACGTCCATCTTCATCATCTTGTCCTCAGGTGTGCGTGCAGACTTGCAGCATTGCAGCGTGTACCAGCCGCATCCATGCCAATGCCGTTGCTCAGCGCATGGGCGTGAGTGTTGCGCTGGCCGGCCGGAAGCAGGCGAGAATTAAAGTATAGCGCGGTGCGCCACCACGCACGCGGTGATACATTTAGACGCCACTGCTCGCTCGGCCTCCCTGCACCGTGCCACTGTGGACCAGCTGATTGCGAACGTTTTGGAGAAGTGCCATGGGATGGGCCTGCCATTGGCCGTGCTTTTGTTGCGGAGTGATGGGGAAGGGAGTTTGGCAGGGAGGCATGCCGCGAGCCGTTGCAGAGCTCCATCGCCCTCATCGCTGGGGACAGGGTAAGCAGAGTGGAGACGGGGAGATGCGGTTGGAGAGATAGCGCCAGAGACGCGCATATGGGCATGTCGCCATTGCTGATTGGGATTACATGCTTGCTACGGCCAGCGGATGCCTCTGGACAGCAGGTGATGTGTAGCAGAGACTCTCGGGGAAGAGACCACCTGTTGTCTGATAAGGAAGCAGGCGCTCACACTCGTCCGATAGAAGCTGAGTAGCTTCTTCGCCGCATGGCGTGCACGCTGCAGCAATTCCCAATGCGCACGGCGGGTGGACGAAGGGCGTGAGGTAAACAGAGGCACACGTGCGGTACGTACCAAGGGAGAGGGTCGATAGAGCTCAGGTGTCGTGCGCGCTAATGTCGGATGCAGCGCTGCCGATCCCTGCCGGACCGACTCTGGCTGGTTTGTAACGCCGCTGCATGGCAGATCATTCAATCTACACGAGGAGGGTCAAAGTCTGGGCTGAGGCGGGCACGGCGGGCTGATAGATGAGGCTGCTGCTACTGGCAGCGGGCGACGACGGCGTATCGCTGGCTCGCTCGCCTGGCAGGACGCGAGAGGCGTCTGGCGCTGTGCAACACGCGCGAATGCACGGCACCGGGGCGCGGGCGGGATGCCGGA
Organism: Septoriella neoarundinis; assembly: GCA_022813125.1. Lineage (NCBI taxonomy): Eukaryota > Fungi > Ascomycota > Dothideomycetes > Pleosporales > Phaeosphaeriaceae > Septoriella > Septoriella neoarundinis. The sequence goes on along the minus strand of JAKLND010000011.1, from coordinate 37,997 downwards.
TGTACATGTACGAGACGCATCGCAGCTCGCCTCTCGCCGCCACACACCTTGATAACGCTCCATCGCTGCGAGGGAGCGCTCTACACGCATGGCAGGCCTCCGACAGCGTGCGACAGGGTGACGCGGCAGAGACGACGAAGGAGGAAAGTGTCTCGGCAAGGACCTGCCTGCCTCCCTGCAACCTGAACAGGCTCGAGTAGTGAGGTGCTTCCCGAGCGCTGAGGCAGAATCGGACCGGGCAATTTATGCATGTCATGGCGGCGAGGGAGGTGAGGAGGCGGGCGGGTGGGTGGGCAGTCGAGGCATTTTGTGCGTGCGGCCATTGCGCCGACGCAAGCTACCTACATGCCATGCCACACGCAGTGCGCAGTGTTTGCGCTGCACCGTCCAGCGTGTATGCACTGTGCTGGATGTACTTATAGTACCGTGCTGCGCTGCACCTGGCAGTGCATGCGTGTGTAACGGTGTGCGCTCCGCCGGGCTGGCCGTCAAAAACGCTCGCACATCAGCAGCAGCAGCAGCAGACGGAGGCGCCTCGCACGCAGCCACGGCACGGCGCCGTCGACAGTCAACCTTGGGCCCGCACGCCGGCTGGCCGGGCGCGTCTTCTTGTCCTTCCTTTCTTTCTTTGTGCGTGTGTGTGTGTGTGCGCGCACGGTGCGCGGCGTTGCAGATCAGGGGCCACGGCAGGGCAGGGAATCCCGCAACAAGACCGGCGATGGGCGATGGGCGATGGGCGATGGGCGATGACGCTGGCACTGGCGGTTTGGCTTTGTGCTGATTCTCCGCGTCCTGTGGCTCGGCGCCGGCCCAGCAGGCCGGGGTGCTGCATGATCGTTCTGGGATGGGCCTCTGCAGGCGGGTGGAGACGAGGCACACGGGGAACAGGTGCTCGAGCAATAATCACCCACAGTCCAAGCTGTCGAGGGCTGCCCACACACGCACACACACGCACACACACACGCCCGCGATTGTCTCCTGCACCGCATCGCCCTGGCCATCGCGTCCACATCCTGTCTTCAGCCGTGCTGCCCTCCCTTCCTGTCCCTCCCCTACCTTACCCTTCCTGTCCCTCCCCTACCTTACCCTGCCCTTCCCCGCCCCTGATCGAGCGCCCGCACGGCCTGAGCCTGGGGAAAGCGAAAGCTGGGAGAGGCGGCTCTGATCGTGCACGTATCCATCTCACCCTGCCCTCCCCGCCTCCCGTCCCGGCGGCGAGTCTGAGTGCCACGACTCCCGTTCATCAGCCAGAGAGCCTGTGATGAGTGCCACACTGCCACGCCTCCCGTTCAGCCAGAGAGTCTGAGCGCCACGCCTACCGTGGCCAGCGACAGTCCCAGCAGCTCGGCAGCAGCCTGCCTTACGCCGCGGCCAAAGCAGACCTAGAGCTAGCAATACATTAGTAGCGACGTATCTCCTCCCTAGTCGCATCACCGCACAGCGGCCTGGACTGCCCTAGCCCGGCCTTCCCTGCTGCCTGCACCACCCTGCACTCTGCACCGCGCTGCACCACGCACGAGCAGCTCCACACACGCCTGCACGCCGCTCCCTGTCTCTAGGTACAGAGCAGCAGTGCGAGTCTGCCTGCCTGCCTGCCTGCCTGCTGAGGCATCCCCGTCCCCGTGCCCTTGGCTGGCCCTCGCCCTCGTCCACCTCACCCCGCACTCCCGCAGTCTGTCGCCAGCGCCGCCATCGCCGGTTTGGCCCGACGTTTAGCGCCGCCGTCTGGATCGCGCGCTACTCCAACTCCAACGCCCACTTCAGTTTCGGGACCCACTCATTCGGACCAGATTTACAGACACCGCGGCCAAGCGGCTCGCCCGCCTTCTTCCATCCCACAATCCGTCGCACAAACACCCCGACACCTCCACCCCAATCGCCTCTTCAATCGCCTCTCCAATCGACCTCGCTCTCGCCGACCGCGCCCTCACTCGCCCGCCTCCAACCCTCCCCGCCGCCGCCGCGCCATTCCGCCTCGTCCGCCTGCCCGCGCGCCCTCGAGAAATGAACGGGCAGACGCAGTAAACCGACACACACCCCTTTCGGCATACACATGACGGCAGCCTCCCAACAACAGAGCCGCACCGCGCAGGCATCGCTGTTCACAGACCTCAAGTCCCGCTCCTCGACGGCATTGAAGACCACCATTCTTTGATCGCACACTCGTTGGACCGGACCACTCCATCTCGCTCCCCATCGGAAGCCACCAAAACATACCCGACACGAAACATGGCCGAAGTGTTGGCTCCCAGCCAGAATGGCGAGGGTTCATTCTACAATTCTCGCAAATCTTCCCCTGCCTCCTCGTCACTCTTCCTTGGCACATCACCACCTTCCACAAGTTCCACACCACCGACACCCAGGCCGACCTTCTCCTCCCCTCCGCCGATTGGTCACGCAGAACACAACGAGCGGATATCGTTACCGGCTTCCAGCCTTGCACCTTCTCGAGCGTCGACGTCAAATCTGGCCAGTATGGCCCAGCAGGGCCCGACACCGGCTAGTAACGGCATATCCCTGGCCGACAAATACAGTCAGCAGGATGACTACGAAGAGGACTACCCCTGCTTCGACGGTTTCCTTCAGTCAAGTGAGCCGAGCGATTCGAGCGATGAACAAACGGAATCAAATACAACCGTGTCGGATACAACCGCCTCCGATTCGCCCCTCCCTACACCCGTAGCGGATGACACTGCTATCAAGCAAGAGCCATCACAACATGTCGACTACCTCAGTCACGATTGGAGGGAAGAAGACGTCTGGTCGTCCTGGCGACATATCGTGTCACAGAGGAAGGTTTACGGACAGCAAAGTCGACTCGAAAACGCGGCCTGGCGGACTTGGGTGAAGAGCAAATACCACCTACCTACCGTCAGTCCGGAGACGCTTAACTGGTGAGTGAATCTAGTATTCGAATATAATGCTGCATATACTGACAATTTCCAGGCTTAAGGAAAGCGATGTCACCTGGCTGTACGGTCCGCTCAAGCCGGCCGCCACACACCCAATCACCCATCACGAAAACACTTCCAGCACGGCCGTTTCAAGAAACACTTCCTTCACACACAAGAAGCCTATTCTCAAGAAACGCAGCATGTCTGAAGTCATGTTGCAGAGGTCGATCTCCGCGTCATCATTGCTGAAGCAAGCAGCCGCTTCCATCCAAGCCCAGGGCCGCCGATCCGCGATGAAGAAATCACATGAAAGGACCTACTCCGACTTCGTGCCCGGTGCTAACTCAGAGGTCCCTAGTAGGGACCAGATCGAGTATTTCACCAGCAAGAGCACATCAGGTACCGAAACGCCTTCTGAATGCCGTGAGAAGAAGCACATTCGTTTTGACGACACTGTCGAACAATGCATCGCTGTCGAGTGTAAGCGTATTGATGAAGAAGACGAGGAAGCCATCGAAAGTGAGACCACAGGCCCCTCGAGCTCAGAGAGCGAAGACGACGGCGTCGTGATGATGAAGCGAATGAAGCGCCCACCCGTCCGAAGAAACACTTCCAGCCAGGGATTGCTCGGCAGCAGAAACGGCTCCCACAGCAATCTCAAGACAATCGAGACCCTCCCCTCAACAACCCTGAAATACAAGCGCGAAGACGCCGAAGACGCCCAGCAGCAACAACAAGCAGCACCCGGCCTCACCCGCTCCTGGAGCTCCAGCAAGCTCTCCCCCAGTGCCAGCCAAGAAACCCTTCGCCCCGCCCGTCCCAGTCGCAACTTCCTCCTCGGCCAAGACGACGACAACGACGCCGATGAGTCCGCCTCCTCCGGCTCCGGCTGGTCCTTCGGCGCCTCCAACCCCAAATCCTCCCTCGGCGCCGCCGCTTCCCCCTCAGAAGAGACTCCACCCACCCTCAGCGCCCGCGACGCCGCCAACGCCGCCGCCGTGCACCAGGCGCGCGCCAACGGCGGCTACGCCATCTCGAGGGACTCCTTCGACGACGACGAGGACGACGCCGTGCGCAGGGCGTACGGCTTGCCGACGCCGGACGCCTCGGATCCGTACGAGATGGAGGGCATGCGCCGGACGGAGAGCGGCATGTTCATGCCGTACGAGGAGGACGAGGACGACCTCATGGCTGCGGGTATGTTTGGAAGGTTGTCGGAGACGGTCAATACGGCGAGGGATATTGCGCATGTGCTGTGGAATGTGGGGTGGCGGAAGTGAGTGGACGACTGAGAGCTAACGATTTCGGACCCTTGTGTCGGCTTGCTCAGGACGCACCCCCGACCTGGCAGACAGCCGGGCGGCAGCAAGTTACTCGTTGAGCCAGCACAGTTGGAAGACGAGCTGACTTCGCCTAATAAAATGGCGGCCTAATACAAGACTTGGACCCGGCCGAGAGCCCTTGGTGTGCTCTCGCCGGAGCATCCGATCGAACAAAAGCCCAAGCACTGCGCGCTCGCTCGCAAGCTAGAGCTACACCATCCCATCCCGGCAACCCTCAGCGGACGCTGGCCCCTTCGGAGTCTCCTTCCCAAGATTCCACATGTACCCGGTTCTCCGCCGTCCGACCCTCCTGCTCGACGACACAGAAGCAGATAGGTGCGTACAGTCTAGCTGGGACGGAGAGGAAAGAAGAGGGAAGGGCTTTCCTTGTAGGGAACTCTTCGGCTCGGAACACGGATATGGGGGGTTTATGAAGTCCGGGATTCATGGATTGGCAGAATCGCATGATTGGTACTTCTGCTTTTCCTACCTTTTTCGGCACGGTGTCAAGAGAGATTTCGACGGGAGGGGGAATGAAAGGAAGGGAAGGAAATGGTTGTAATGGGAATACATCGATTTTTCTCGGCGGACGCTACTGGCGGCGGCGGAATGCATGTTTGAGTCTTTTCTTTTTTCTTTTTGATAATGATGACGATGATGCGTTCTGGAGCGAGTCTGGTTTGATTTGGGATCGTGCGAGTTTACGGTTTGTGTGTGCGTGTGTGTGTGTGTGTAATGTTTGGGACTTATTAGCTGGGTATATGGTAGAGGCGGACGAGAAGATGAATGGAAGAGAAAATGGGAAAGGGGTCATTGCGAGACTGCTGTTCTCGACTGATGAGAAGGGGGAGGGAGGGAGCAGTCAGTGTTCTTGGTGAATAGAAATTTGGTTCTGCCGAACTTCCTTGTCTCTGAGAATGTTTGTTGCGCGGTCTCCCTGGGCGTCTCGCAGTCTTGTGAATCACCAGTGCCATAAATACCACTTTCATCTGGAAATTCGTGGCCTACCAGGTAGCAGGTTTTCCACCGGAAGGGGCACTTCGGGGAAGTCGGGGAGCGATGGTAGTATGGTAACGAATGTACTCGTGTTGGAGATGGCTAGTATCATCGTTGTTTCAGAAGCTTCTCCCGGATCTAAACCGAGCTTGGAGTGCTACCATCTTTCACAGGATCGGGGATGTGATATTCACCGATGAGAACGAGAGATACAGAGAGAGAGAGAGAGACATGCCACAGACTTCCGGATGGACTGACAGGTGGAAGGTAGCAAGGTACCTTATTATCCTCAGTCCAGATCGCCCACAGGGATTCCCTCCAGGCCCCAAGTCCCCTGATCTCTCATCAGCGCGTCGTGCCAACCCGAACCCCCGAACCCTAATCAATCGCACTCCCTTCGACCATAGGAACATTCTCAAGTGCTTCCACTCCGCCCGGCCTGGTCCAATCTCTTCTCACCCCGAACAGCCGGGCCCACGAATTGTTCTCGAAGACCCGAAGGGGGCGTGGATTCTCCGATCGCATCGGGGCTACTGCAACTGCGCGGCGCGCGGCGCCAACGGCGATCGGCGCGCGCGCTGGCTGGCTGGGGAGGGAGGGAGCTTGGGGGAGCTAATAAGGCGACTACCTACCTAGGAAGGGGGGAGGGGGGGACGTTGGTGTGAAGATTGATGTGCGCGCTGTGTTTACTTTTGGAGATATTGACGGCTACTGTACTGGTCCATAAAAAGCTTGGGAAATAATATTTGGAGATAGCACGGTTGGCTGCGCATGTGAACACTCGCGACCTCGACATTGATCGAGTGAGGAACGCGCTGGCGGTGCATGTGAACGAACACGACGGGAGTTCGCGACCTCGCCTGTTTGGCGCCTCGAATACTATACTGTATTACATCACACAACTTACGCCTGCCTAGGCGCACACGACACACTCCAAGAACAGAGCATCCGCGCCCTCCTCCACGTCCCCTCCAACAATGGACGACCCACCCGACGTCGAGACGCTCGTCGCCGGGCTGAACGCCAACAGCGAGAGCGCGCGCAAGTACGCCGTCTTCAAACTGCAGGGTTTGTTGGCGGATCCTTCGTTCGCGGACGCGTTCATACAAGGCGATGGGTTGCCGGCGCTGCGCGAGTGCGTGCTGGCGGCCAGCGGGAACGCGCAGGCGTATGCGCTGGGAGGGCTGGTGGTGTTGCTTGAGCTGGATATGGGGTGGGAGGTTGTGGATGGGGAGGTTGTTGAGAAGGTGAGTTTGTGTCCGGGAGTAGTGGTCTGAAGAGGAAGAGCAAGACACTTGGTATGGAAGGATACGTGCTGACATTGGGAACCACAAGGCCGTCCAACTCGCCGTCACACACCCGCTCGTCAACATCGTGCGCAACGCCCTCACGATCCTCGTCCTGGTCGTCAGCCGCCCGCTGAACGGCGCCTCAGACTACGTGACAGCAGCCAACACAGGCTTCGGCGCGATCAGACCCGCCCTAGACGAATGGCCGACCTTTCTCGAATCCCTTGTCCAGCGCCTAAGCGCCTCCGACCACGCCCTCTGCGCAAGCGCCCTGCACCTCGTCAACGCCCTCATGCGCGACGCCGTCGCGAACGGCGGCGAGAACGAATGGCCCAAGTTCATCAAGCGACTGCAAGACCTGGGCGTGATCGGCGCGGTGGGCATGCTCATGCGCGGCGACGCAGCCAGCGACATGAGCTCGCCGCTCGCGGCGGCTATCCTGGAGTTCCAAGGGCTGACGAAGATCATGCTGCGGAAGTGGCGCGGCGTCAAGGTCAACACGGAGATCTCGGAGCACAAGCGGGCGCTGAAGACGGTGCACATTCTGAGCAGGCCGGAGAAGCTCGAGCAGACGGCGGAGGACACGCTGGATCAGCTCACTGGGAGGAAGAGCAGTCGCAGGCACCATCCGGAGAAGTGGCGGCGGCTGGGGTTTGAGACGGAGAATCCGACTTGGGAGTTTGAGGAGACGGGGTATTTGGGCATAATGGATTTGGTGGACTATGCGAGGCGGAACAACGACAGCTATCATAAGATTTTCCTGGAGCAGGCTGTCCAGCCGCGCGAGCAGCGGTGTCCGTTGGTACGGGCGAGTCTGGGTGTCACGCTCATCATGTACGAGCATTTCGAGGTTGATGAGACTGCGGAGCTGGAGGCGCCGGTCACGATGGGCCACACGCGAGGGATATCCGCCGGCGACCGGTTCGATCAACCCAGGAACCTGGACAAGATCTACCGTCCGCTACTCTTGCAATGGGGCAGACTGCACACCGCGACGCTCAACGCCATCCTCCGACTCTGGAAGCTTTCCGGTGCGGAACTGGAAGACTTCTACAAGATCGAAGAGCTGATCCGCATTGTCGTCGAGCGCGTGATCGGCCTGGCGCCCCGGCGGACAGAAATTGGCAAGATTGAAGAAGACATGCGTACCGTCACCCTCGAAACCGCTCGCGCCTGGCAGATGGACGGACTGAGCGAAGTCTACGAGGACGCGTGGGGCCCGCACCTCGTGCAAGTCCGCGAGCAGCTCTACCACGAGAGCTTGCAATTCATGAAGGAGCAGCGCATCCGCTGCATGCTGCAGGGCAGCTGGTTCCCGACCGCGCCCGAGTCCTCCTCCTCCTCCGCTGTCGCCTGGCGCTTCGTCCGCCTCAGCCCAACCCGCCGCTACCTGCACCACCAGACCTACCCGGCCAAGACGTACGAAGACCCCAAGCTCGACGAGCTCCGCGAGACGATCGACCTCAACGTCGTCACGAGCGTCGACAGCAACGTCTCCGCTTCCGAGCCCGGCGCCGCGGCAGCAGCAACAAGCGCGAGCACGGCATCCACGACCTCCACAATCCGCGACTCCGTCCGCGCCGCGCCTCCTCCCCAGCCAACAACGAAAATCAGCATCCTCGGCTCCGGCCCCGGGGCGCCCGAATCCGTGCTCCTAGACCTCTACCCCTCGTCCGCGGACCTGGCGGCCGAGTGGCTGGACGGCCTGCTGCTGCTGCTGAACCAGCAGCCGATCACGAAGAGCACGACGAGCATGATCCAGATGATGGAGGAGTGGGGCGTGCGGCTGCGGATGCTGAACTTGCGGTGGGAGGATGTGGACTGGCAGGATTTGGAGATGCGGGTCAAAGGGTTGGATGTGGGCGGGAGGGAGGTGCCGGATAGGGAGGGGGTGGATGAGGAGTTTTGGTATGCGATGGAGAATGAGCGGTGAGGTGGTTTTCTTGGGACGTTCGTGGGGCTGGGTTGGATGGGTCTTCGCCGCTGTATATAACTTTAGTTGTAATTTGAAGTCACAGATCGAAGCAGCAGTAACCGAGCGTCACAGATGAAGTGCAGCAGGTAATTGACGAACATTTGGTTCTGATTGGGTATCTTGATCGACATGAAAAAACGTAAACATGATCCTCCCTCCCCCCTGTCTTTTTCATTTTGAGCCCCGCTTTGATCAGTCGCTCCAACGCCGAGCTGAAGTCCAGGTTGTTGGTACACCGCTGTAATAAAGATGAAAGGAGCTCTGCCGCTGGGATTCGCGCGGAGAGCATTGAAAGGCCTACCGTTCCGGGTCTATTGCATAAGAGGACTGTAGAGCAGTTAGCGAATAGAACCGATCGGTTCAACAAGGCCATTGCGCCGTACCCAAGATAATCCTCACGGATGCTGCCGATAGCATACATCTGGTTCAACTCGGAGCGGATACCCTTGATGCGCAACCGCACCTGCGACCCAGCCTCAACGATCTGACCCTCGTTGTCGGCGAAAGAAGGCGTCGCGCCCTCCATGGAGAACTTGAGCTGGCTCGGAATCATCTGCATCGAACCAATCAGCTTCCCTTTCTCCAATGCCTCACTCCTCCCCCTTCAAATCGCATAAACTCACCGCCTTGCTGACAAAAACACTCAGCGCGCCCACATCCACGAAGAACCCATTATTCACCACCTGCGACACCTCGCCGTCGACCACCTCGCCGCGGAACGGCTGCCACACGACCGCGCGGTACGAGATCGTGTACAGCGCCATGCCCGTGCCGGGCGCGACCTTCGGCTCGCTGATCTCCAGGATCCCGATGATGCGCACGATCATCATCGTGCCCGTGTTCGTGCCCTCCTTGCGCTTGTACAGCAGCTCGCGGATCGAGTCGGGCGCTTCCGAGCTGAAGTACGACGGGTGCAGCGGGATGCGCTCTTCCATTTCGTGCACGAAGAACATGGTCGCGGTCGAGAAGGCGCGGGCGCCACCTGGTGGGGTTGGCGGGAGTGCCTTTGGGGCTTTATTGCGGTTGCGAGGGTGTCGGGCGGCGGCGGTGGTGGGTTGTCGCAGATGGTTTTCCGGGGAGCGGGGTGCGTGTGAATGGGCTAGGTGATATGTCTGAAAGAACTCCAGAGATATTGATCAGCGCGATTTTCAGAGGTCGAAGTAATGGAAGCCTTTCAGCACTTGAAAGGTCGACAGGGCATATGATGCAGGGCGCGCGCTCGTTAACATTCTTGGAGTGAAGTCGCACGAGCGCCGTACGCGGAAAGCCTGCCGCGCTTGGCGTGCCTGAGCCTATACTGTACATTTATGTAGGTACCGAAGTATGTGTACCTTCACGTGCTTGCGCACATCAAGTACGAATACAGGTCAAAAAAAACTCTCGGACTGGACTCTTTCGAAGTACAGTCGCGACGCTGTGCAACAGTGGCAATACGTTCAAGGTCGAAGATGTTGAAATATCAGATCGTAATGCCATTTCTCATTACGCATTGCGGAGCGCATCATGTGAGTATTCTGTCTATGTAAAGCAATAGGGATTCTGCGACGATGCGCAGTTCGCACTGCTATCAACAGTCTGCACCACGCGGTACTGGTATCAATTCTTGCTAGTCCTCCTCGTCTCCATCGCCTGGTCCGCCCTAGGCGCTACAGGAGCGGTCCCCTGGCTCCCATTCCTAGTGGTTTGCGGCTGCTGCTGTGCCTGAGAGTCCAAAGTGTCGAGGAACGGGCTGTAAGGCGCAGCGACAGAATGTTCCCGCCCTCGGTAGTCTGCACCCGGCGCACTGCCCGGCCATCGTCGCTGCTGTTCGTGGAGCGCATCTAGGGGGTCGCCGACGATGTTGTACTTTTCCCAGTTAATCGGCGGCATACGGACAACGTCCTGTGGTCCTGGTATAGGCGGGAAGGGCGACTTCTTGTTTGCAGACTGCTTTGATGTAGACGTTTGCTGCGAAGCTTGAGAGTCTGGTTGCGCACCACCTCTCAAATCGACAGCGTCTACTTCCTCTTGTGCGCCCAGCATTACCTCGTCATCGTCGTCGCCGTCCTCCACTGGCGCCTCCAGTACATCTCGAATAGCACCAAAATTGTGTCGCTGCTCTTTGAGACCCCCCGAGATAAGTTCGCGCCGGAAGCGCTCGGGGTCCTGCATCGCCTGTTTCTTCAGCGTATCCAGCGCCTGTAGGTCTCCTTGAGCCTTCTGCTTCTGAAATTGCAAAGCCGAGATCGCGGCGCGCAGCGCAATCGCATCTGTAGAGTCCTCGCTGGAGAAAGGTTGTGGAGGCGGCTCGGGCATGTACGGCGTTTCCGGTATGTTCGACACAGGCAGCGGCGGTATAGGCGCTTTCCCTCCCAGTTTGTGGTGGGGTACGTGCTGATATGAGTGCTCGGTCGGTAGATCGTGGTGGATCATGTCGGCATCAGTGTCCTCCGGCGGCACTGGAGGGACGTCGAAGCCATTGTCGCCATGGCCTACGGCCGGTAGCACGGGCTGCACCTTGGGTGTGATGGGACTGTACGCAGGCGCGACAGGCGACGAGGAGCCGTCGTTCGAAGTTGCAGGCTGCGGTGCGACTCCCGGAGGCTCTGATGGCGGCCTCGGAGGCTTGATCGTCAAGGGCATGGGCTGTGTGGACTGTGCGCCGTCCTCGGATCTTCCCGTGTCGAGCGCCAGGATGTCGTCTAGCTTCGTGTGTGGTGGCGTGAGGTAGGTTACGACGTGAAGGGCGTGTTTTCGTGGGTATCGTGCGTGTTTTGGCGGTCCAGCGCCGGTTGTCCGTGGTCTTTGACTCTTCGTCGGTCTGACGATCGCAGAACGCGGAGGGTGCACTTGCTTTCGCCACCGCCGCTTGCATGCCTTCCCCACTCAACCAGAGCATCGTTTTCACACCAGGACACTCAAACCTGGTGAGATCGTGGAGACAGCGGTTTAGCTTCAGGTGTGCATGTGAAGTCCAAATTTGTCTAGGCGCGAATAGACATTCGAGTTGTTCAGTTGGAGGGAAGTCTTGCAAGCAGTATGTAGACGAGGTTGGGAGCGCCTTGATGAAGAAGATGAATCCGGGCACACAATGTGTCTAGATCAACTGATGGACCATCCGGAAGATCTTCCCGCTCTAAGGCTGAGAGAATCGCCAGAACTGATAACGCTCGATTTATCAATTCCACCAACGACACATGCTTCGATTGCTGAGGTGGAGAATCACCTCAGTACACGCTCGCGCGGCGGTTTATTGATCACGAAGCACATGTTGCTTGTCAACAGTTGCCACTTCGAGGGGTGTGACGAGCTTATCTGAAGGATGACTGAATGATCTGGATTCGATAGTATGAAGAAAGTGCATGTTAAAGAGCATGAACGACTAAAACTAGGAACGCTCTGCGGCCCAGCTCGAGGCCGGCTGCAGCGACGCAAGACGCTAGAGCAAGGCCGAGTAATCAATCTGAATTGCATCCGTTTTCGCCGCGCTAATCGTGTGAGGGGTACGAAAAAAAGGAGGAAAACCACACACTGCCGTCGGAATGTACATCGTACCGCTCCAATCTCTCAGTCTGCCTTGCGCGGTAGTTGGTCGTTGTCGGCTTCCATCACACCGTAACTCACTTGACATGGCCATTCGTTGATCCGTTGGCCTTCTTTGCGGCGGCTTCGTCGCGGAACTTCTTGATGTCCTTCTGAATTGCAACATCCAGTCTGGACTTCAGCTCGGGCCTGTATCCAAACATGAAGAGAATCTCCAGCCAGACGAAGAATGGAGCCAAAAACAATGCCTGGACAAGGTTGTCGAGCAAAGCCGGGGCACGGCCTTCGAAGATGCCGTGACCGATGAACTGGGCCACCCATGACAAAACGTGAATGCCGATGGCGATGTAGTTGGCAGTCATGCCGTAGTTGGATGTAAGGTGGTTGGCATATGCCGTTCCGCCAATCAGTATGGGCGCCAGTAGGCCTCCAGCTACTGGTTCCATCAACACATACAAGGTGCTGTAGACGACGGCTGCTATCGTGCCCAGATTAGGCGGCAAGTTGGGGATGCTTAGCCAATCGGGGATGGGGACTGCCGGAGTATTTGTGCCCTACGAGCATGGATTAGGAAATGGACGCCCAGAGAGAGGGAACTTCAGCGTACTACCTACGAAGAGGAAGGAGGTCAGAAGGATTGCCGGTACACATGTTATGTGAATAGCGACGTTGACCTGTGTTGGGCGTAAGTAAGAGGGAAGCTCGGCAGGCAGTACCACCGCTGATGTGTTGAAATCTGAAGATCATCCCTCGGTGTTGAAGAACATCTCCGGAGTTAAAAGGTTCGCCTTTAGAAAATTTGGGCCAATTCTGGCAAAAGTGTTGCCCAGTACAGCCGCTAATGCGGAAGGTCTCCAGAAATCAACCCATCAGCGATGGCGTGCCAGGGCGTGCGGACAAACCGGATTGTGATGGTAAGCTCCGTACTATCACGTGTTAGCATCCGCTACTGAAAGTGAGACTGAAACATCTGGTTGTCCCTACAAATTGCAGCTGCTTTTCGAGGTTGAGAGCCATGTTGAAGGCGATAGGGCGGTGCCAGTAGGGATTCGAGGAGCGGCGGCTGAGTTGCAAACAGTTCTGACGGTATGTGGCTGAAACTCGATGTGAGCAGCAGCAAACTTGAACTGACTGTCGGGTCGAGCAACCTCAGACTGCTGGTGTTCGAGATGCTGACTGCCGATGAGATCAGGTGTTGTAGCAGTGTGACGGCCTGGGTGAACATGGGCCAATTAAAAGCTAGTGCCGAGGAAACCAGACGGGCGGGCTTTTTCGGAACCGCGTTGGTGCCTGAGGCGTTGAGGTGAGAGGAAACACAACATTGCAGCAAGCAACAGGCATTGTCGAATGCTGAGCTCGATCCGAGATATGCAGTGAAGAAGATCACATGGCGGAGCTCGTGCGAAAACCACAATGATTGTCACCCATCACCTGCCGCCACATGTCGTCGCCGTCGCTCGGGCGGCCCCTAGAGCGACGCCAAGGACCAGCTGTGCACGGCCGCTGCGGAAGAGAGCAGCTCTTTCCTCGCTCACCCGCTTCGCTACTGGACATCACCACCACATCTCCCCTTCTCCGCTCATCCATCTCTAATCCATCGCCGCATTGCTGAGGAAGCGGTCTCATCACCTCACTCAGCTTCACAATGTTCAGGACCGCTCTCAGGACGAGCTCGCGCGCGGCCGGCGCCGTCGCCGCCAGCAGCAGAATTTCTGCGGTATGTACTCCTTGACACCTCGCCGCCGGCGCAGCTCTCGACCTCCACCGCCCGCCGTCTCGTCTACCGCCCGGACGCCTCAATGGCCGCCGCCATCGCTTGGAATGCGCATGGGACGGAGCATCAATGGTTGGGATGGCGCTGCACGGCGACGTCGGGCTGGAGCGAAGACGCTGCTGCCCCAGCTCCGAGCTGGCTTCAGGGACTAGCGCGCTAACGACAGCTTCTTCCATACAGGCGCGCAACACCGCCCCCATCGTCAACTCCTTCGCTCGCAGCTATGCCGCTGACGCCAAGGCCTCCCCGACTGAGGTCACCTCCATCCTCGAGCAGAGGATTCGCGGTGTCCAGGAGGAGTCCGGCCTCGCCGAGACCGGCCGCGTCCTCTCCGTCGGGTACGGGAAAAATATCATCGAGGTTCACAACGGACAACATGGACTGACGGGATATTCAGTGACGGTATCGCCCGTGTTCACGGCATGAACAACGTCCAGGCTGAGGAGCTCGTCGAGTACGTCGCATCTACAATTTGCCGCCAAGTCTCCATTCGAACGGGATACTGACGCATTGGATAGGTTCGCCTCCGGTGTCAAGGGCATGTGCATGAACCTCGAGGCCGGCCAGGTCGGTGTTGTGCTCTTCGGTTCCGACAGACTTGTCCGTGAGGGCGAGTCCGTCAAGCGTACCGGCGAGATTGTAAGCTGCACCCGAAATATCGTGACGACACTCGAACCACATACTGACTTTCCTGCTCCAGGTCGACGTTCCCGTTGGCGAGGCTCTCCTCGGCCGTGTCGTCGACGCCCTCGGCAACCCCATTGACGGCAAGGGTCCCATCAAAACCACCGAGAAGCGCCGTGCCCAGGAGAAGGCCCCCGGTATCCTTCCCCGCCGCTCCGTCAACCAGCCCGTGCAGACTGGTCTCAAGTCCGTTGACGCCATGGTTCCCATCGGCCGTGGCCAGCGTGAGCTTATCATTGGTGACCGTCAGACTGGTAAGACTGCCGTCGCTCTTGACGCCATCCTCAACCAGAAGAGGTGGAACAACGGCAAGGACGAGACCCAGAAGCTTTACTGCATCTACGTCGCCGTTGGTCAGAAGCGTTCCACTGTCGCCCAGCTCGTCCAGTCTCTCGAGGAGAACGACGCCATGAAGTACTCCATCGTCGTTGCCGCCACTGCCTCTGAGGCCGCGTAAGTGAAATCACCCCCCTCCCCCTGCGAAGTTTGCTTTTGCTCCTGGACACTTTTAGCTGACGGTTCTTGTTCCTTCAAGTCCTTTACAGTACATTGCTCCATTCACCGGCACTTCCATGGGTAAGTCTCATAACCGTTTCTCACTGGCAGCAAGGCAACTTGAGCTACTATCTTTTGCGACCTGAGCTTTCCACCTCCACCACCTCCACCTCCACCTCCACCTCCACCACCACCAGCGCCTGAACACAGGTTACTACTGATGACTATATCCCCCATTGAGTGACTCGCTAACAGAATTTTTCCCAGGCGAATATTTCCGTGACAACGGAAAGCACGCCGTCATTGTCTACGACGATCTGTCGAAGCAGGCCGTTGCCTACCGTCAGATGTCTCTTCTCCTCCGTCGTCCTCCCGGACGTGAGGCCTACCCCGGCGAGTGAGTGTTTTGAGTTTTCCGCAGTTTCCGCACGCATTCTGACAACCTCCAGCGTTTTCTACCTCCACTCTCGTCTCCTCGAGCGTTCCGCCAAGATGAGCGACAAGTTCGGTGGCGGTTCCCTCACTGCCCTTCCCGTCATTGAGACCCAGGGTGGTGACGTCTCTGCCTACATTCCCACCAACGTCATCTCCATTACCGACGGCCAGATCTTCTTGGAGGCTGAGCTCTTCTACAAGGGTATCCGCCCCGCCATCAACGTCGGTCTGTCTGTGTCTCGTGTCGGCTCCGCCGCTCAGCTCAAGGCCATGAAGCAGGTCGCTGGTTCCTTGAAGCTTTTCTTGGCCCAGTACCGTGAGGTTGCTGCCTTCGCCCAGTTCGGCTCTGACCTTGACGCTGCCACCAAGCAGACCCTCAACCGTGGTGAGCGTCTCACCGAGCTGCTTAAGCAGAAGCAGTACCAGCCCATGGCCGTCAACGAGATGGTTCCCCTCATCTTCGCTGGTATCAACGGTTACCTCGACAACATCCCCGTCAACAAGATCCTCCAGTGGGAGTCTGACTTCCTTGCCCACCTCCGCTCCAACGAGAGCGACTTCCTCACCAAGCTCGGCAACGAGGGCGCCCTCAGCAAGGAGCTCGAGGCTAAGGTCAAGGACATTGTCGTCAGCTTCAACAAGAACTTCTCGTAGAGTGCTCATCTAGGATCGGGTGATTAGATGAAGAATTCTAGGGGCAAGATGGCGGAAGTTTCGTGTATATTACAGAAGAGCGACTGAGAAGCGTAGAAAGCAGTATTGAGATTTCCTCTTACGCTTTCCCCAGCCATTCTTGAGGTGATGGCACGCAGTGTAGCAATTTGTAGATACGCGAGTACCTGTTTCTTTTGTGACTTCACTTGAAATTACCCTTTCAGTTTGACCTCTTTCCATAGTGACTTCGGATTTTGTATAATTTGCTCGGCTGATCTTCAGCTTTAGCTCTATGCAGGGAGCAAAGTTCAGCTAAAGTGATGAGCTTTTCTGCTTGTCGCTGTAGGTATGTATGGTGACGCGATGGAATCTCTCCATTTCTTGGATTCGTTTGTCAACGGTATCTCAATGGCGACTTCGCTGTTATTAATACATTGACAGGCGCAGGTGTGACCACGGACAGTGTGTATGAGAATTCCGGCTTCAATCTCCCACAGCGGTGTGTTGTCAGGTTCTCGCTCGATGGACGCCGCAATGACCACTGACTGCACGAGCTTGCTCGGAGAGTGATCTATGTTGATCACGCTTCCCTCTTAGCTCATAGTTCTCGATGCCATGTTCAGCATAGCTAGATTCATGTACGTTGATGCTAGCACTCATAGCAGGGGAGATGGTCTCCACGGGCATAGACGCCGCAGTCGTGCTAGATACTTCTTCTGTGTTGATGCGAGCTCAGATCACCGTCATCAGATATTACTGGCTTCAAATAGCTCATCCGCGAAGCCATCGACTTTCTTCGCTGTTGCCGCTACGAAGATCTCGATGGCATGCATAGAGCCACTGTTTCGACGTCCGTTGATACGAGCACTCGCACCGGAAGTGGATACATATTTAACGTGTCAATCGTGCTTACATATGATTGTGTTGACGAGAGCTTAAGAGACCGACGTCAGGTCGTTGATATCGAGAGACTCTTGATTTCAGGTAGATGCGATGAGCATCTCCGACGCACCTTGAGAGATCTTCTTTTCGTGCATACGGGCAGCATCACAAGTGCGGCGTAGAAGGACGCGCGGCTCTCCATTGTTATCTTCAATCTCGACGAATACCAAGGTCGTGTGAGTTGGGGACAGAGTAGATGTGCTCCAAATGAATACTGACAGGGACGAAACAGAACAATGTCAATTAAAATTAAAATTTTTGGCTTGCAGTACCGTCAAACACACCATGACGCCCGGGAATTAATGGCTACAAGTGTTGCTCTATTGAAACACGACTGGCTGATTCTGAGATTCTGGTGTCATTGAGGTATCTCATTCCAGATGAGCACCTGTATGTGGCACTAGGAAAGTCTTGAGTCATGATATGCATACGCCTCCTGGGCGCAGCAACGTGCTCGCCTCGATGCTGATTCTCGAAGGCGAGCATCCTCTAATGCAAGGTTTTCGTTGATTGAGGCCAGCCGCGCAGAGGACACCGTCCCGAAGCCATGGTGCACGGCCAGCGCGACTTGGACATCATTTTTGGGACTGCCATCCACACCCGTGGTATCTGTGCTGGCGAGGCCGCGGAAGGCATCGGTCGCCTCCAAATTTGTGACGAAGGCTGTACCTATGGTGCTACATGGCTGTGCCAACCGGATGCGGGCTTGGGCGCCTGAGTGGGTGAGAGCTGCCCAAAGACCGTTCAAAGACCGCAGGACCGTTGACCACACCATTCGACACGGCACCGAAGGAACTAGGAAGCGATACTACGAAAGCTATCAGTCAACATTCCACAGATCTCACGTTTAGGATTGAGCACTCACCAGTGTCGAGGGCAAACCCGGGCTGCGATCTGTACGCCCAGTCCCAGATTTCCGCTTCGGTGCTGTCGCTGGCAGCATTGACTTGATAATTGCGCCTAGTCTCGTACGCAGGTGGGTCCCTTCTCCCATCCAAAGACTGTACTGTTGCAACAGCGCCGGAGCCAGGAGTGCAGTAAACGAATCTGTACATCCTGCCTTCCCTCTTCGCCGCATCCAGTATGTTCCTCACTTTCTGGAAGACAGGTCCTCTGGCGTTCGCGGCAGAAGTGCGATTCCCCGCGACAAAAATGATCCCTGAGCAGCTATCGACAGCAGTGTTGAACGCCTGCTCGAGAGTCATGTCCGGGATGATGCAAGAGCTATACTGGTCGCGATCGTGTCTGGCTTCAAAGTACTTGGACGTTTGAGCCGCTTCTCGAGTATCGGAGACCGCGCCTCGCACTCGGTAGCCTTGGTCGAGCAGTCGGTCGATGATGTGCATGCCCTGCCGGCTGAAGGCCCCGACGACCAGAATGGTGCTATGCTCCGGAAAGGAGTGCAAGTCGGTCGACGCGTCGTCGAGAACGCCTTGTTGGCGTCTTCGGTACGCAGGTGGTGCCTCATATGATTGGCCTGACGGTCGTTGTTGATCCGCAATACTGAAAGGGTCCGGCAACTCGTAAGGAGGCGGGTCCGGTGAAGGGTCCTGGTGCCATTGCTTCTGCATGGCAACTTGGCTGCGCATGCGTACCAGGAAGCGTGGAGGCATGGTGAAGATGATAAAGAAGAGAATATTTCGGGTATCTGAGAACAACGAGTGTGTGTGTGCGCGGTAACAAAAGAAGTGTCGTTGAATGTTTGGTCGTAAGGGTCTTGAATGTATGAACGGATGGACGCACCGGTGCAGACGCACCAGGGAGAGCATTTATCTACCCACGGGATCGTTCTTCGCGCTCAAGGGTACGGAGCACTGCATTTGTATCAGACGGTAGGGCTGCACCCTCCCAGGGCATCCTGGTACAAGGGCCGCTTGCTTCCGGTTTCACCATGCACTTGGGCCGAAACGGGGCGGTCGTGGGCCTGAGCACCATCACATCTCTTCTAGAAGCAATCTTTGCATATTGAAGGCGATCTGCTGATCTCAGCGCGTCTTGAAAATTTATCCTTATCGAAAAGTGTACTCGATTGTGATGGCGGTCAATGAATGTCGTTGTTGCACAACAGAAAAGGCGCGGCCACTGCAGGCGGAGGTTGCACACCGCTAGCACCACTCCTTGCGCACGGTTGATGAATCCGTCGCACGTCCATGGCTGTCACGGCTGTCCACGCCCCGTAAAAACAATGGGGGTGTCATGTTTCCTAGTGCGAACACTGAACACATCGCCGTGACGCGTAGTGTGGCATTGTCGAGTCTGGACCAGTTCGATCAGGGTTGGCAGGATCAAGCCTCTGAATCGTGGTCGGCGCCCATTACATCGCTCATCCGAAGTTTTGAGGTGTGCGCAACAAAGACAAATACCTTTTGGTACCTCTACTCTCCAAAGATGAAAGGAGCATTATGCTACTACCTTTCTCTCTGGCTATCATGACCCATTTCTGACTAGGAAGATCGAGAATATTCGCCAAGACTAGGGCGCGTTCTAGTATTTCAAAGCCTACAAAGATACGCAGTGATGGCAGCAGCCTCACCAACCCACACCTTCACAACCCAACCCCCTTCACGTCCCCCTCGTTCACCGCCCTAACCTGCCCCTCCACCGTCCTCCCCTCAATAACCTCCCCGCCCCTTCCCAACATCAAATGCTCTACATTCACCTTCGGCCCTTTAAACCACTTCCTCGCATCCACCACCCACCAAATCCCCGCCCCAAGCATGGGCGCCCCATAAACCAGCGCCGTCCAATTCATACTCGCCGGGTCCAAATTCGCCCCCGTGACGCTCGGCAGGCACAGAATCGGCACCATGAGCGTCACGAACGCACTCCCCACGGCGCCGATGGGGATGCTCGCGCGGCCCAGGTTCCAGGGGCCGGGACGGAACCGGTTGCCGACGAAGAAGACGCGGATGACGATCGGAATCGTGAACGCGACGAAGGCGGCGCACGCGCCGATGCTGAATATCGCGCCGATGGCGAGCTCGCCGCCGAAGATGAGCAGCACGCAGAGTGTGCCGATTGCGCTGTTGAGCCAGACTGCGTTGACGGGCGTGCGCGTGCGCGTGTTGACGTGCGACCAGATGCGGGAGAGGGGGAAGACGTCGTCGCGAGCGTAGGCCTGGAAGAAGAGGTAAGTTTGGGAATTGCGAGGGTGGAAGGGATGGAGGCTTACGAATGTCACGCGCGACGCGGCGATCATGCAGCCCTGGCCCATGGCGAAGCCGGCAATGATTGTGAGGGAGAGAACGGCGATGACGATTCTCTGTGGCAGGATGTCATTGAGGTAGGCCGCGAAGGGCTGGCCCAGGTCGCTCTCGAGCACGGCCGTGATGTCCACGACTGTGTAGGCGACGACGAGCTGCAAGAACCAGCCGAACGTGCCGCCGATTGCAGACGTGAGGAAGATGGCGCGGGGAGAGGCGACGTTGGCGTTGCTGCATTCTTCTGCCAGGTGGAAGGGGGAGTCGTAGCCACTCATTGTCCCTGTGGACGTGTTAGTGAATTGTCCGGCCGGCTCAGTGATGGGTGGGGATCGCTTACATATGACTGACACGAACGACATAAGAACAGAGACTCCAGGAGCAAAATCCGTGCCATCGTAGATGGTTCCCCAAACAGCACTAGAAGAGTTGAACTTGGAGAGGCCATGCGCGGTGCGATCACAGGCTGCAGGGATGATGATGATAACGATCACCAGAGCGATGATATTGAAAGTAGACCCAGCGCTATTAACCTGAGCAATCCATCGCGTCGGGAAAGACGCCATCATGCTGTGGATGATCATCAGAAATACCGTAAGAAGGAAGACCTGTGGTCCTATCAGCAGGTACACGAACACCTTTTGACACCGCACATACCTGGTAATTTGTAGGCACATAGCTCGCATTCTGGATACTAGCCGCAGCCAAGATCATCGAAGCAGTGCCGTAATTGACACTCGGCGCAGCAGTGACCTGCCCCAGCCAGTTTGACCAGCCCGTAAGCCAAGCAGCTAAAGGACCCCAACCAGGCGGCGCCAGCACAGCAGCCGCATAGTATAGTCCTCCACTGGTCGGCATAGACGAGCACAGCTCAGCCATTGACGAAGCAATCGATTGGATGCCAACCATGGCCACCAGCCAGCCCCAGGTCATGCCGGCCGTCCCCGCGTAGCCCATGCCGTAATAGAGCGTCGATGCGAAGGACGGCAGGAGGCCCAGGACGGCGAACGAGACGCAGAATGTCGACCATAGCGTGAATTCGCGCTTGAACTCGGGCTTGTAGCCAAGCGAGGCGAGTACTTCCTCGTCCGCGTTCCATTCGTGGTCGCCCTTGTTCACGGGGATGTCGCCGCCCTCTAGCACGGACGTGACTGGCTCTTCCGCGACGGTGTGCCTATGGCCGGTGATGGACACGGTGCTACCTTTATGCTCGGACATTGTGGCGCGACGTTGTTCATGGAATGGATATGAATATCCTAGGAACAAAACCTCATCTGTGTCTCAGGATCGAAGGGCGCTCGGTCGTGACAGCTTTGCAGGTAGCAGCTCCTGTTAAATGCAGGGAAGCTGAAAGGGCAGAGGAAACCGAGAACGCCATACTCGCCAGCAGTACTTGTAGCGTGAGGTCTAGATAGCCGTGCGACTAGGGTTGATAAAGGCGGGCCAATCCCAAAGAAGAAGTGTCAACCAGAAGCGAGACCCAGAGTTTGGTGGCTGAACAAGAGCATGATCGATCAGACAACGGCGGAGGAGAGACCATGGGTCGAGGATTTAGCCACATTGTGTCGCGGGGGCGGCACGCGGGTCGCTTGTGTAGAGCAAGTGATTGATCGCACATCTTGTGTGACATACGACACTTCGAGGCCGTTTGAACTTGGCAAGGTGACCCTCGTGCGATTCCCAGCGATTGCGATCGTGGATCTCTGGTGTATCGTTAAGCAACGCGTGACCGGTCGCGTGGTGTTACCATCGCCTTATCGCCAACTGGAGTCTCGTGGTATGGTCAGCCTGTGAGAGCGGGGGAAGGTAACTGCATGGAGGAGGTTCAAGCGGAGAAGCGATAAGAAACGACAGGGGTCTTCGGCTACCGCCAGGTATTCATTATCTGGAAAGTTGTGGCCTGCGAACTAGTAAGGTATTCATCAAAAAGTCACCTTTGGTAGGTCTGAGAGGGTTGGTAGTATGGTAATATAGTTGATTCTCTTGGGAGTAGTCATCATGATCGGCATTCAAGAAGCTTCTCCCTATTTGAATAGACCATAAGGTGCTACAATTTCCCATAGGATTTGGAAACGTGATATTCACCAGAGAGAGCCATGCCACAAATACCGTCGAGCTGCACAAATTTAGGTGTATCTTATGGTGTAGTGAGTATGCTTCCAGTTATCCAACCCTGAACCACAAATCAATCGCTCGCTTCTCGTAAAACATGACGCTCAAAAACATATCAAAAAGACAAGCAAAGGACTTCCCTTAATTCAGAACCGCTTCTTCGCTTGCTTGGCCAGCGCCTCAAGCTTTCGCCTCTTTTCCCTCTTCAGTCTCTCCTCTTCCTCCAGAGCCTCCTGGTCCTCTCTGCGCGCTGCGCGTGCAGCAGCGGCTTCTTCCCGCTCCATTTCGTCGAAACCTCCCTCCATGTCGTCCGATTCCGACATGTAATCGTCTTCCTCTTCTTCCTCGGCATCCGACAAATCGGACCATGATGCATAGCCGCCGTATTTGTCTTGTCCGCCAAACTTGTCCTTCTGTTTCACCGGCTTCACCGGCTGTGAGGGGTCTGCTTTCCTCATCGTACCAGAGTAACTGAGCGGTGTCGGGCCTTTACGCATGGTCCCCTTGTAGCCCACATCAGCGGGACCTTTCTTCTGCTGAGATCCGGGCTTGCCGTCACCCGGAGTCCCGCTCCTGCTCCTGCCAGCCTGCTGAGCCATCTTTCCTTTCACTGGTGCTCCCTTCTGCTTTTGCTTGTCGGCTGCCTCCTGAGCCGCCCTTCGCTCCCTTTCCCTCTTCGAGAGTTTCTCCACGGGTTTGTGAACGATGTTGCTGGCCCCGGTCGTCTTTGCTGCCTGTTGTGCTGCGGCAGCTCTGGCGAGGGTGGCGGCGAATCCTCCCTTCTTCGCCGCGGGAGCAGGCGCAGGGACGGGTCCTGCTCCGGGTTTCGGCGCGGCCGAGGAAGCGGCCGTGGGCTTCGCATTTGTAGCTGCCGCAGGCCTCGCTGCTGGATTAGCGGGCGCTGGACCACGGGCAGTGCCCTTGTACGAGCCTGCAGCTGATGGACCGGATGGCGTGGCGTTTGCTCCGGGTGTCTTCGCAGGTTGCGTTGGGCGAGACAATGGCGCGCCGGCCTCGGTCTTCACGGTCTTCGGGGCAACTCCAGACCCTCCATCCTCGGCTTTCCTCTTCAGTGTCGATGCTCCTGCGGGGTTGGCGGGTTTTGCGCTTTGGTTCGCGATTGTGGTAGGCCTGGGTTTGGGCGCGGGCGACGACGAAGCCGCGGGTCTCGAGGCAGGAGGCGGCTGGGTGTTTGCGGCAGGCCCATCTTTACCGACTGATGCCAACAGAGCGGCGAACTAAGGGGAAGACGTTAGTTGACTGTTGGTTGAAAGCGATGAGGGTGTTGGAGGATGACGTACCGAGGACATGATGCCTGTTGCTTGCTCGTAGGTGATGCTATGTGTGATCTGCTGAGCTATGCTGCCTCCGGCCCAAAGAGGATGGTCAGGGCATTAGAAAGGTGATGAGGGTGCGACCTGGGGTCAGAGGCAGTCTTATATACACAGGAAAGATTCAAACATGCGTACAGTGACTTTGGCACTCGCTTGACAAGAGGCGAGGGCTCGGAAGCACGACGGCCCTTTCCGCTGGAAGCTGGCGAATGCCGCGAACAAGCCGGCCTAAGGCAAACTCTTGGCGGCCCACGCAGGTGCGAGATTTCCAGCTTTTGCGGAGAGCACGCGGCTAGTACTTTTCGCAACGACCACCCATCTCCCCAGGACTCGAAGATTCAGTCTGCGCAGCGCGCTTAAAAGTGATTGATTCTCCTGTCTCTACGAAACACCAGACAGTGAGTCTCCGCAGCAGCGCACCCGTCGCACATCCCGCGCAACACCGAACTGACGAATTGAGCGACAGACACCGTCAAGATGAAGTACATGGCAGCTTACCTCCTCCTCAGCCTGGGCGGCAACACCTCCCCCTCTGCTGAGGACATCAAGGGCGTTCTCAGCTCTGTCGGCATTGACGCTGACGAGGAGCGTCTCTCCACCCTCCTCAAGGAGCTCGAGGGCAAGGACATCAACGAGGTATGGCTACCTTGAACATGCGAAAAACGCGCAACCCGGCGCATTGCACAGAACTAAACTAACGCCCCTTCCAGCTGATCTCTTCTGGCTCTGAGAAGCTTGCCTCCGTTCCCTCTGGTGGCGCCGCCGCCCCCGCTGCTGGTGGTGCCGCCGCCGGTGGTGCTGCCGCCGAGGAGGCCCCCGCCGCCGCCAAGGAGGAGGAGAAGGAGGAGTCCGACGACGACATGGGCTTCGGTCTGTTCGACTAAGCGCGAATTCCAACTCCGGGTGTTTGACATGAAAGCCTGGCTATGGGATGGCTTTTGGTGGATGAAGGGCGCGACTGGATTGATCTATGGAAAGTGGGGGGCAAGGAATATGGCAATGTCATGGACTTGCCGTTCGCAAGGATGCAAGCCCGGCGTCCGGTTATCTTCACAATGAAACCAACTTCATCGGCCAATATCGTTTCACTGGATAACCTTTTCTTGTGACCACATGTTTGCGCATTTCGCTTTGTCCCCGCGAGTGGCACAGCACGCTTTTGAGCATGGGCCTAAGTCGCAGGTGTTTTTGCAATCTCACTGGCTATTAGACACATGCACAGTTGCATAACAATCGTCTCATTTCTACACTCGCATCCAAACTATCAATCCTCAAACATCCTGTGTTCGATCTCTAGATGCGCGGGGCTCCAGTCACGTGATCACAAAAGTTCGCGGCACCTTCCGCAGTCCCACAGGTGCTTGGCAGAATTCGAAATGCGCTCCTCAAGAAACCTTCCGCTGGCTGTTCGTGAACGACTTCCGACCCAAGCGACCGCCGACAGACACATCTCCATCCGTCAACAGCAGACAAGATGGCCGACCAGGAATACGTACGTTCTTCTTCGTTACCTCCGCAATTTGCATACAGTGATGCTGACTTATTCTTCAGGACCCCGAGGCTGCCGCCGGTACGACTACCCTGCGAAATGGATGAAACCCTGTGGACAGGCCACAAAGGGGCGTGGAAGATAGGATATCGGCTGACATGGTGTCTTTTTCGTTATAGCCCTCAAGGCCAAGAGATCTTTCCGCAAGTTCTCCTACCGCGGCATCGACCTTGACGAGTACGTACAACCTCTGGCATACCATACGGCACACCGGCGACACATGCGGTCGCGCATGCGCGCAAGGCTAAGAATACTCGGCTAACGCGCACATAGGCTCCTCGACCTCTCCAGCGAGCAGCTCCGCGATGTCGTTCACGCTCGCGCCCGCAGACGGTTCAACCGTGGCCTCAAGCGCAAGCCCATGGGCCTGATCAAGAAGCTCCGCAAGGCGAAGCAGGAGGCCAAGCCCAACGAGAAGCCCGACCTCGTCAAGACTCATCTCCGTGACATGATCGTCGTCCCCGAGATGATCGGCTCCGTCGTCGGTGTCTACTCCGGCAAGGAGTTCAACCAGGTTGAGATCAAGCCTGAGATGGTCGGCCACTACCTCGGCGAGTTCTCCATCTCTTAGTAAGTTCAGCCTCGGAGTATGTTAGCAATATGATAGCAGTGCTAACCACTTGAACAGCAAGCCCGTCCGTCACGGTCGCCCCGGTATCGGTGCCACCCACTCTTCCCGTTTCATCCCCCTCAAGTAGAGTATTCTACTGGGAAGCGAGACGGTATTCTGCTGTGTTTTATGGCGGAGTATTGGGAGATGGACATTTTCTGGAGCACGTAGCATAATGAAAATGTGTTCCTGCTTCTGACTTTTGATACCTACCATTGCAACACTATTTTGATTTACACAAGCCCAGTCTAACATAATGCTCGCCGCCCTACTTCGTCAGATACTATGAGCAAGCCGTCCCCATCAATAGATGCTGCACCCAGCGTCGACGTGAATATTTGAGACATGAGACTTTTCTGTTAGTCTCATTATTGCTAGGTATATGTAATCTCCGAAATAAGAAGGTATCCCCTGGTACTACCCTTTCCACTCGGTTATCGAGACTGGAATTTGACACGGAGTGATACTCTCGGTGACGACAGCACAGGTCAACACAGAGCTATACGGCTGGGCCACGAGCTTTTGACGCTCCGCATTTAGCACTTCGGCCGTATCCTTACAGTGGCTTGTCGTTGCGGATGCGAAAGCCCCCTGGGCCACTAGCTCTACCACAGCCACAGAAAGTCCGCGTACTCTCATGCACTTGACGCCCAGGATATATCCAGCACGTGACAGGGCATGCCCCGCGACCTCCAAGCACCGCCTCGCAAGCCCATGGACACACAACGCATAGCACGGAGATACACCGTTACTGCCGCTCTGTCCGCGGCAGCCGGGCGTCTAGCCCAGCAGGCGGCAACAAAAGATCACGCCAGCGCAGGCCCAAGGCCAAGATGGACTGCCCGGCCGAACTATCCGCGCAGCCTTGCAGGACAGACTGACGGAGCGAGGGAGTCGGTCTATTTGCGATATATTGGCGGTCGGATCGTAGCGAGCGCCAATAGGACGGTGGGCTAGGTGGGTGGAGTCTGCGATGCGCGCGAGAGAGAAGGCGCTTGGCGTTGCCCAGTAGGGCTGAGAAGGAGGGGGGCGTGATGTGCGGAGAGATCTGTGCTCGCTGTGGTGGGCGAGAGGCTGGTGATGCTGATGGCTGATGCTGACGCTGGTCGGTGGCTCGCTGCGACAGCCCGCGCTGCTCTGGTTCGCAGTGACGGCAGCGCCCTTCACTCACACCTCGCGCAAACAGCCATACATGTAGATATCTCCTAGCCTCGTGATACTACCCACCCATATGATCAAAACAGTGTAAATGACAGAAAATTGCCGCACCGCCCGCGCATGACGAGGCGCTTGGCGGATGCGGGCGTCGCGGGGCTTACGTCAAGCATCGTCCGCGGTGCTGTGCACGCCGCGACTCCACCACCGCCCCGATCGACGCGTGCCCACCACCGGCGCGCTTGACAGACGCCAGCCCGAATGTCTTGTGTCACAGCCCTCCAGCATTCCTTCACCACCGAGTAGGTAGTCCCGGGGCCGCCTCCCTCCATTGCCCGCCGCCGCTCTCCCACCCACTCCTTCTGCAACCATGGCGAGCCCCAAAGTCACCGGCGGCAACGACCCCAACGAGCCCGTCTCCTACCCCACCTTCGACGGCCGCAGAGTCCAGCTCACACCCAGCAACCGCCCGTCGCAGGGCTCGCAGGAGCAAGAGATGACCCGACCGAAGCGGACAGACACCATGGAAACAGTCACGCCCTTCGTCGACGCCCCAGAAGAACAGCCCGAATCCGACGACCAAGCCGGCCAGCGCAAGCAGCAGCTCGAGCGACTACACTCCGCCGTCTCCTTCAATTCCAAAATGTCTGTACCGCCGCCCGGCTCCGTCCTCACCGGCAAGCAAGAACACTACCTGAAGCGCGAGCTGCTGAGCCAGCAGACGCAATGGGAGATTCGGGAGCTGTCGCACCCCACTGCGCTCCGCCGCTTCGGCGCGCCCTTTCTCTCAGACGCCGGCGAGGTCGCGCCCGAGGACTCGGAATTGCCTCTGCTGCGCTTCATTTTCGTTCATTTCGTGCGCAAATTTCCCTTCCTCAACCAGGCGCAGGAGAAGGAGTTCTGGCAGGACAAGCTGCAGATCTTCCTCGAGAGCTTTGCGAACAAACATATTTCGGGCTCCGAAGATAGATTAGAAGAAACGAAGAGGTCGAAGCTCGCGATCAAAGCGACGAAGCTGGTTGAGCTGATGATGGTGTCTGGAATTCCCACTGCCTCCGGCTACGAGGAGAGGATACGCTTCAGCGAGATGGAGGTCGTGGATCGAGGAGCAAATGAACAAGGTCTTGTCGTAAACCAACCTGAGGGCAATGAGATCAATGGCTGGGATGTCAACGTGGAAGGCGTGCGATCGGTCACACAGAAACGACACGTTAGGAAACATCAGCATGCCAGCTTTCTGCTGAGGGTGAAGCAGAAGGATAAGCCCGAGATCCACGTAGCCAGACGGTTCGGTGATTTTGTGAGGATGCACAAGAAACTGCGGCAGGAGTTGCCCGGAAAAGTGCTACCGCCATTGCCCCGGAAGAACAAGAGCTCGTCCATGTTCACCAGCGCGGACGACGACGATGCTTCGAGTATGTCTTCAATGTCTACGACAGCCGCCAGTCTCGCGCCTCCAGAGCAGACCCAGGAGGCTTCATCAGGAGGGTTCCGCTCGTACCTCTCATCCTGGACCGGAGGAGGCAGCACCACGCCTAACCACAAGCGCGCCCCATCACTAACTCCGAGCAGCGCATCGCCTCGCCCTAGCATGGACTCCTCTACCAACCTTGCAACAGCAGCCACACCACGCTCTGGCTCGCCTCATTCGGCACACACACTCCCTCGTGAAGACCAACGAGTATCACTCAGAGCTTTCCTTCGTAATTTCCTACAGAACGAAAACATCGCTCACAGCAGAGCCATGACGGACTTCCTAACAGCAGATCCGACTAAATTAACCAGTGAAGAATTAGACGATATCGCGCGACGGAAAGAGGTGGACGAGAGGCGGATGGAGGAGCAGCGGAGGTTTTTCGAAATCGCCAGCCAGCGTGCCAAAGAGCTCGACGTGCACATGGAGAGCTTCAGGAGGACGGTAATCGAGAAGAATGGCTTGCGGAATCTGTTCGCTGAGGTCAAGGTCAAGAACAGCATTGGCGAGCTGGCGCCTGAGTACCAGAAGGTCTGCGAGTGGCTTCGCATTGAGGTGGCAGCCACATTGTATCATCTCTTCCTTGCTGAGGACAACAGCCCTGAGCTTTTCGCGCAGTTGAAGAGGATCCATGGCTTGGTGCCGTATACTGCTTTAAAACAGGTCATTCGATTCACCAATCCTGCGGCAGTGATGAAGGGTGTTCTGGACCTTTTCATGGCACAACCACTTGGAGCCAAGAGCTTGTTGCAGCGCATGTTTGGCTTTGCGATCGGCGACGGTGTACGGAGTATACAGCGCTCCATTGACTCGCTACTTCCAAAAATCGAGGAGAACCTTTACTTCGAGAAGATCAAGAACTTCACCTACTCGGATGAAACACAAAAGACCGCAATCAAACAGGAAGCGGAAGCCGACCAGGTGGACCTGCTCGTCAAGATCATGCAAACCGAGGAGCTCCAACCACAGCTGTCCAACGACCACATCGCGCAAATCTTCAACGCCTACGTCGCCTGGGAGAACGCCGTCGAGCACATCGACGAGTCCATGCGTCAAGGTGCCGAGCTCTTCGCTCGCCTCAAACAACTCCTCAAACTCTACACCCGCAAGCGCGACAAGGAGATGATGCTCGAGATGATCGAAGAGCCAACCACGCTCTACCTCTTCCGCGACCTCTTCACCATCTTCTACGAACCGCTCGTACGCGTCTACAAGAGCGCCAACGTCTACAGCAGCGTGACGGACTTCGCGCGCTTCGTCGACGACGCCATCCAGACCATCGAGCGCGCCCAGCGCCAGGACGTCAGCGCCGACCCCAACCAGACTGTGCAGTCCTTCATCGACCTGTGCGCGCGCCACGAGGAGGACCTGTACAAGTTCGTCCACGAGGTCCACCTGCACGACAACGGCCTCTTCGACAAGCTTATGAATTGGATCGAGAGCATCCTCGACTTCCTGCGCAACGGGCCCGCCGGCGGCAAGCTCGACATGAACGCGCTGTTCTCCGGAGCCCTGAGCATGGGGCTCGTCGACAAGGACGCCGTCGTGCGCGAGGTCAACTCCCTCATCCGATGGCAGATGGCGCGCAAGAAGTGGCACCAGGACAAGACGCGGCAGAAGATGGCGTCCGGCGGCGGGGGAGGTGCAGGCTCGGAGGGCGCGAACGGCATGGGCGGCCTGGCGTCGACTTTCAAGCCGGGCGATTTCGGGCTGAACGCGATGGACTTGCAGGATCTGGATCTCGCGGATGAGGACGACGAGGAGAGCGAGAGCGAGGCGGACGACGACGGCGGGGATCCGATCGAGGCTGAGCGCAAGAGGAGAGGCAGGCAGAGGGATTTGCTGAAGAGGTCGGCGGGCGAGCCGGTCAAGCCGTCGATTGTGGAGTTGCCGAAGATGGGGGAGCAGTTTACGGCGATGTTGAGGATGGTGTTGGCGGAGTAGAGGAGGGGCTCCTGGTAAGTGGGCGAGCGAGGGCAAGTAAGGGCCTGGTAATTAATTGGCCGGCGAAGGTGACGGTGAAGGTGAAGGTCGTCCGGACTATGCGAGAGACGAGTTTCACGATAGATGACATACAGCCGTTTTTCCTTTGGGGAGGGGCTCGCACATTCTGTTGTATATCCTTGAGCAATAGTAAACTTTTTGGCTTGCGCATGACATTGTCTGATAAATTTCCTTTGTACAATCGATCATGCTAGGTAAGAAAGTCATAATATGTGGCGGCAGACAGCCATGAAATCGCAGCTTCCAGCACTGACGAAATCATCGTTCCTTCTTCCTCTTCTCAATCAATCAACCAACCGTCTTCTTAATCCACTCAGCCACATCCTTCGCCGAGCTCCCGTAACTAATATGCCCGCCGTCAACCTCCAAATCCACCCTCCCATCCTGACACCGCCCATCCTTATCGCCACAAACCTGCAGCACCTTCTCCCTCTGAACCCCCTCAAACTCCTCCCCCTTATGCCCGTTCAACGGGTCCCCAAAGGCCACCACAGCAGCAACATCCCCGCCGTCAAAGGGGCTCTCGCTCTTCCCCAGCGCGCCATGAATACACCTCGCGCCCTGCGAGTAGCCCGCGAGGACGATCTTCGTCCCGGGGCACATCTTCCGCGCCGCGCGCGCCAGCATCGCCATGTTCGGCCCGCCGCTGGCGCCGTACTTGGTGTTGCCCTCGGAGTTCGCGGGGTAGTCGACGCCCTGGACGGCGAGGGAGGGCATCCTCTCGCGCAGGGCGGAGGCGAGCGAGGGCCCCACGCAGGTGCCCATGTTGCCCTTTTCCGTCGTGCCGCGGGCGAAGATGAGCGTGACGGCGCTGCAGGTGGGGTTCTGCAGGCCGAACATGGTCGTGCTGTCGTGCGAGATGTAGGATTTGTAGTCGGGGGTTGAGGGCTGGGCGGGGGCGTTGCGGGGGGTGAGGGAGAGGGTGGTGTTGTGGGAGGAAGGGGAGGAGGTGCTGGTTGAGAGGTGCGGGTGGGGGGAGGTGGCGTTTGCGGCGGAGGGGGGTGCGCGGTGGGTTGTGGGGGAGGATTGTGGGGGTTCCGGGGGGGGGCGGCGGGGGCGGGGGGGGGGGGATGGGTTGTCGCCGAAGAAGGTGGGCGGGCCGTAGGAGGATTCGGAAGGGTTGGTTGTATGGTTGCTGGAGCTGGAGTGGGAGTGGAGGCTGGCGTGGGCGGAGGAGTGTTTGCCTAATGGAGCGGCGGTGGCGGAGAAGACCAGGGCTAGGATGGCGGTTGAGAACGTGGATTTCATTTTCAAGAGGTTGGGGTTGTCGATTGTCGAGACCGGGGTGGTTTTGTTGTTTAAACGATTGTCTTCAGACCCGATCAACGGCGTCTTTTTGTAATGAAGGGTACGAGCACGGCTGGCGGCTCTTCGCGGAGATGGAACGAAAGCAAAGAAAGAGAGTGTAAAAAGCTGGTCGATGCTCTGACGAACGGAGGATGTGTCGAACGCGACGAGACGAGGGAAACTCTTATACCTACCACATTTGTGGACATCTGGTGCTATGGCAGCTTGAAACATATCACGAGGCGGTGGCCAGGAGAGAGAGCCGTCCAGACCCGCAGTCTTCGGGTCTCTGGCTGTGTGTTGATCAATGGAACCGCCAAAGGTTACCATCCACGAATAACGTTGTGTTGCGGCCTGCCGAGGAGCGTTGGCAGAGGTGGAGTTGCGGTTGGAGGGAGCTTCGAGGTCGGTTCAGGTTCAGGGGTCTGGCTTGGCCTGATCGCAGCCTCGCCAGCGGGCGCGCGGAGGGACTTTCCGGCACCCACGCTCGAGGCCCTGCAAACGCTGGGTGGTGGCACGGCCAGCCGCACCTGGGCACGAGGCGCCTCTTCACGTCCATGGACCACGCCTTCGAAGTCGTTCTTCGACTCCCACGTGGGCAAGCCACAAAACATGCAAGTGTATGACGGCCTCTGGTGGCATTCTAGGATCTCGCCCGGCATATACGTCTCAGAATTTGGCCAGCGTTTGTGTTTCACGACCACTGCCGTTCACGGTTCACCACAGCTAGAGATCAGTGTCCCCTGCGACCGGCACTTAGGGATCAGGGGATTTCGGGGACCTGCACCGAGGACCCGCATCGTGTTTCACCATTTTGTCTGCGTGTTTTTGATGGAGCCCACACAAGCACATGATCGTGAGTCGATTGAAGGCTCGACTGTGCTGCGGTTCCTTGGGGCGCGGCGCGTAAGGTGCTTGGCTTCATTATTATGTGCTGCAGGAAAACACGTCGGCAATAGTTGCCGATGGAATGTTGAGTTGGTAATCCCAAGCATCTTGTCTGGAACTGCCGACCTCTTTGCGACGCTGGCATCGTATCGGACGAAACTCGATGATTGCCTAATGCTCGCTGCGTTCTCCAGCCTCTCAGGCGGATGACTCGTTTTTGTGCATTTCCAGCCAGGTGAGATCGGTACATAGGGTCTTGTCACTTAAATAAGTCTGTATTGACTCGAATGTGAATACTGTCGGCTCCTTGCATGCGACATAATGCCGTCCGTGTGTATTTCCACCTTCAAGCTTGCATTTGTACATGAGCTCATCCGAAAGGGTCTCCTTTGCCTTGGCTTTGCGATACCGGCGGTTACAAGAGGCGGTATAAAGGCATTCTGCAACTAGACTGCTACATTGCGACAACAAATAGGAAATCGAGACTGTCATCTGCTCAAGTGGCTGTATTGTCACATGTCGTGAGGCGTCAGATGCCTCTACTTGAAACTTCCCGTGAACCCCAACCCTAACCCTAGGAACACCAAGAGTCAGATCAGGTAGCACAAGATCAATAACGCCGGATGAGAACAGCTTCAATTGTCAAAAAAAACAGTCAATTGCAATCGTCTCTGAAGACAGAAAACACCGAAAGCTTGCGTTGATAGTTGGATTGGACAAAGGAAAGACGACCTTCACCAGCAAAATGGGCCCAAAATCGGTAGGGCTGTCCGCACGCGAAATTGAGTTCAGCCATGCCGATGCGACGCCGGACCGAGCCTTAAGCTGATGTATAAGAGCGAGAAAGAAGTTCTTCCGCCACAACCTAATCGTGGAGATCATCATACTTTTGTTGTCTGATTGCTGGAAGGAAGAAGGACACGTGCATCTGGCGTCACACGCATCCGCACTGGAGACTCGAGAACCATCATGACCGCCCAAGAAGCGGCTCTGCCTTACAGAGTGGCAAGCTCAGCGAAAGACTTGGCTTGGTCAACTTTGTCCGGCATCGAGAACGAATTGAGACATCCAGGTGATGTGAAGCAGGCAGGAAGCAGCTCGACAGCAGTATCGGGCTCTTCCAATAGCCGAAATAGCGACTTCATACGACGAAGACCAGGTTTATCCTCCCGCGAACATAGTTTTCGCAGTCAAGCGAGCGTCGTTGCGTCGAGAGCTGCGGAAGATGATTTTGATCGTTTTCACGAGCGGAACGAGTTTGACGAGACCTGGAATCCCTCTGCCACCAGCGCATTTCCCGCATCGTTTCTGGAATTTGATCGACAAATAGAAGATTCATACACGCACGACCAAGCCCCGTCCGTCCCGCTTTCCTTCTCGCCACATGCGGTTCAAATAGACGATGGATGTGCTCGGATAACCAAGGGATCGTCAGATTTGGAACAAATTCATGCAGTCCACGCAGATAGTGATACCATGACGTCTGCTCGCTCAAGAGCGGCGCGAAGGCTCGATCAGATCGAGCAACATCTGCAAAGAAACCTGGCGATGCAAACGGTCCGGCAAGACGCGAGGCTCAAGTCGCAAGTCGAGCTACATTCATCAATCTCGCGAATCCAAGAAGCAGCAGAGCTCGAGCGAATGGTCCATCAACGCGAAAGGATGCCACAAAGCCCTGGTGAACAGGAAGGGGTACGCTCTGCTCAAACGAACCGCATGGCTCAAAGTCGCCAACCTGAAAATCAACCAAAAGCACCGCAGCAAGAATCTGACGACAACGAGGAAGAATTGCCTGAACTGCATTTTCACTGTCCCTACTATGTATGCCACCGCAATCTCCACAATCTGATGTCCAACTCGACTGGTTCGGACCGGAACTCGTGTATTCACGTGGGTTGTGGATTCTGCGCGGAAACATCGAAAGATTGGGTCCAGCACATTAAGACACCACACCACGACTTACAAGGACATTCCGAAGTCGAATAAATCTTAATGGCGCTCGATTCATGATTCCTACCAACCGAATTCCTACAATGCCGGACGCCACACTATATGGCATCGACAACACAGCACCCGACCCTCTAATGCGTAACGGCCAAGGTCCGCTGAGGATCGTAGCACTAGCAGCAAGTCATCCGCTTCGTGCCGTGCATCCTGCTTCAACCGGATTCGCTCTGGCATCTTCCATCCACGTTCTGCTATACCAACCAAGACGACCCATGCAAAGTAGGTCAGCGCACAGTTTCAGTCCAATTGACGTCGCCATCCGTCTTATTCTTCTTCCGAGCCACCTCATTTTTCAAAGGCGACGACACAAAATCTCTCGCCCGCTTGGTAGATGCCGTCTTCGAGACGGCCGGAGGCTTCAGACTCCAAGGACCCTCGATCGCGGAAAGGTCTGCCTTGTGGCACACCATTGACCCCTCCAACTTGTACACCCCAAGATTCCATCTCAAGAAAGGCGCATGCAGCGTCGCGGTGCTCAAGCACCCTCTCACTATCGCCGCGGCGCTGTCCAGTGAGGCTATTGCGTCGAAGCTCAGCATGCATACGTAGCGTACTGAATCCGAAGTTTCGCTGGGAACATCTGTGTTGACGTCGTACCACTCTTCCGCGACCCAGCCGGCGAGTTTGCGGATTGAGGTCGTTTGGAGGAAATCGACAGCGGCGTGTCTGGATCTTTGATGACTCGAGTCGCAGAAGCCGAGGCGCACAATGTATGCGGGCGAGACTGACAGCTTCGTCAGCAGCTGATCTGTCGTTTGTTGAGAGCGTCTAGTTATGGTGTAGTCATACTCAGATGAGGGCTCCTCCCAGGCCGCCCTGCGGCGAGGAATCGATTGAGGTCACGCGCATGATACGGAGGCGGTCCACAGAGCCTCTCCGACATCCAGACCCACGGAGGGGACGCTCCCTGTTCCTGTGTGCCCCCGAAACGCCACTTGAACTCGGCTTTCAACAGAAGCAACGAGGTCGAGTGGATTTCAGGCTGAGATGCGAATACTCCATCAGACACCGAGGGCTCGGCGACGCCAATGAGTTCGACGAGAGAGCCGCCAAAGATGTGTAGAGGGCGCCGAACGTGTAAGGACTCGAAGGCAAGTGTTGCTGTAGCCTGCTCAAGCCGTCAACCGGCTCCGTGGCTCGCAGGCGTATTTCGGTGACGCAGCCGCCACACGCATCCATGAAGCGGGGAGCAGGAGTGCCAGAGGCGCTGATGGGGGCAGGTCATGGCAAAATACACAATTCGATGTGTGTTTTGGGGTAAAGCGGGATACACCACCATGAGCACCACAGAGGTGACATCAGAGGACCTCTCTATTAAGGATCACTCTTAGACGGTAATGGGCACTAAAATCGTCGCGACAACATTAGCGCGTCAAAGCTTCTACATGTCTGGAAAGGAATGGCTTGAATGGACGCGTCTGGCCGGAAGAGGTGCGAAAAGATTGCCGCCTGTGTGGACGATCTCCGCGCGACGGCCAATGGCAAAGGAAGCGTGTCCGGCAGTGGGCCGGGGGCTCGGAGAAAACACCGCGACGATGGCGAAGTTCGCCATGCAGTTTCCATCCGTCTCAAGGCAGCTGACAGCAATCATTAAGAATCGCATTTTCGGAATGCCGCGGATCGGAGTCTCTTGTGTCATACAGTGTTACGACAGCCACGTTGGCGTCCACCACACACTACACTTAATAGACATGCCTGACATTTCACAAAGGCGTCCCACTTGGCACGCAGTTGTCAACAGACAGCCGCAACCCATCGGTTGACGGGCGGCTGAGCGTGACCATCTAGACGGCCTCGCTGCTTGCACGACATCTCAAGTTCACCACGTGAAGCATCTGTTAGGCTGCGCTCCTGCTCTTTTCGATACACCATCAGAGCGTGCCAGTGCCCGCGCAACACAAGGGTTTTCGACTCAACGAGGTACGAACGGATTAGCGTATCTTAAGCCATCCGTGCGAGGTGGTCCTCCCATATTATTAGTCCACACTGGTGCCAGGGTTCTTCATCTGTGGCGGCTGCCACCTGAGGGGGATGTGGGCAAGCGAGATTAGCTCAGAATTTGACAATTACTGTACGGTCTTCACGGGTGCCGGCCACAAGCCGCGGCGGCACCCGATGCCGATTCAATTGTGGTAAAATCTTGTGATGTCCGCGAAGGCGACGTACTGAACCCTTGTTGCCGTGTCTCCACTTTAGGTACCCGAATTGCTTCCTGTGCCGCATGGCCGCGGCGGACATGGTGCATCGCGATCTTCTGCACTCCATCGCACTGATCGCACGCTTGTGCGCTTACATGTCTACAATCTATTGCAAAATCATCTGCGTGAGCGGGGACTTCCGCGCTTCGCCGCGCGCGTCACTAAATTATAGAAATCCGAGCTCTTTTTATCGATTATCCGACCTCGTTATGCGATTTTAATAGTATAGCCGTTCTAAAGGTATTATTACTACTATTCTCTAATATAAGTGAGGTTATACTATATAATATTACTAATCTAACGGTTATAGGCCTTTATAATACGCGCTACGCTCTTAAAGGCCGACTTAATCCTTTTATATTAGCTCCTCTTTATAAATAAGAAGGATAATCGCTATATTATTACTTATTTTAAGGTCTTAATTAAGACTACGTAATCTTAGAGGTAGTACGTTACTATATATAGTATTCCGTATACTCCTTTAATCGCGCGTATAGGGCGACCGTAGATCCTTATAACTACTTAATAAGATTAGTTACTACTATATTTAGAGGACCGGCTAACTATAATACTTAATAAGATTACGCTCTTTATATTAAAGTAGTTTAACGCGTAAGTAACTAACTCTATACTCTTTAGACTCTTAAAGCGCCTTAATTAGTTAAATAAGGTTATTAAGAAGGTTATAACGTAATATAATAAGCCTTTATAAGTAGTAT
Source organism: Septoriella neoarundinis (assembly GCA_022813125.1). Classification (NCBI taxonomy): domain Eukaryota; kingdom Fungi; phylum Ascomycota; class Dothideomycetes; order Pleosporales; family Phaeosphaeriaceae; genus Septoriella; species Septoriella neoarundinis. Next base: position 478 of record JAKLND010000011.1, on the reverse strand, counting down.
AGCGCGTAAAGAGGATAGATTAGAATAATAAGTAATTAATATTCCTTAATAAAACCGCTACTTATAAGCGTATAAGTAACCGGCGTAAAGGTTAGAGTCCTAAAGGTATACTATATTATAACGACTAACTACTTTATAAGGATAAGAGGGTATTAATACTACTAGCGTTAATAATCGATAGTTATCTACCGGATCCTTTAATTATAAAGGGTAGTATTATAATAGAGTAGTTTAAATAGTAGTTTAAAGTAAAGCTTCTACTATAGCTATTATTAAGACTAATTATAGTAATAAATAATATTACTATCTCTTACTCTAAGGTAATTAGGAGCCTTTATATATATAATAGCTTATAGCTTAAATACCTACCGCCCTACTTACCGGACCTTAACCCTATTAAGCTATAAAGGGGTAAGCCCTAGGAGTATACGCGGGCTACGCCCGCGTATAGTAGGATAACCTTAGCGCTCCGCCCCCT